>JAGDQP010039897.1:0-12648 GCA_022664845.1 Lepisma saccharinum | reverse complement strand
AAGTCTTGTTCAATACGATTCAAAATAACTTTGGTGAATATTTTGTATAGAACTGAAAGTAAGCTAATAGGTATGTGGTTTTAGACGCGTTCTTTGTCCCCTTTCTTGTACAACAAATTAATAACAGCATTATTTCAACTTCACGGTATTTCTCTCTTCCTCAGGCGCATTGAGAATAATTTGGCAAGTTCTTCTTTCATCTTTTCACTTCCCCATATAAACATTTCTGTTGTGAGTCTATCTTCTCGTGGCGATTTTTCATTCTTCATCCCTCTAAGTACTTTATCCACTTTTTCTTGCATTACGTCTGGGATATCAACATGATTTTCTTCCTAATCCTCTTATCCTAGTTCTTCTTCGGAGTAGTACAATTCTCTGTAGAATTATTCAAATACTTTTATGATGTTTTCCTTGTTTCCTGTTACGGTCCCGTCTGGTCTCTTAACTGCAATTATTTGCTTTTTGTCATCATGGGCTGCTGTTTGGTATTCTTTAGGTTCCTGTTTTCCTTGATGAATTATACAGGGAAGTAAAATGAATAGTTGTTCAGCTCCAACGTCATGTAATTTGATTTCTTGTATTGCTTTTATGACTTAATGGATATTTAAATAATATTTTTGGGTGGTGATGTTTCAATGATATGTAATGTTTTCATTTTGTGTATAGAACGTACTTTTGATGAGTAGCACATACTATTTTGTTAATTGTGTTTGATAGTGCTCTGTATTTGAGGCAAAATAACGTTTTTAGTTTTAACACATATTCCCAAATGTTTAAGTTTATATCAAAGTGCTCTTGGCTGTGATATATGGTTGAAGCCTATAAACTCTAAAGTTACAAGTAAGTAATAAGTTGAATTTTTTTCCTGCTCCCCACTGACAGAGGTTTTTCGCTACAAAAGGTGCAAACCTGCTGTTATTCAATAACAGTGATAGTTATACTTGCTATATGAAAATATGTGTTAACAATAACAGTTTAAAATATCAGGTTATAAAAAACGTATCGAAATGCGAGTAATTTATTCCCGACAGTGAAAAAGCAGTTTAAAACACTATTTTAGACTAACCTATTTTACCTGTATTCTGTTACGTGTGCAGTGGAGATATGGACTAAGGTTGTTTAGTTCCTACCATAACTGTTATAAAACTATCCTATGTAATTATCGGAGCTTGAAATAACTGGTGGAGAGGAAACAGTATAAACACAATTAAATCAGGAAAGTATAAAGCAGTTGGTACGGTGGGGAGAGGGAACTGTAATTCAGTTTCTCGCCGAATTAGTATATCTTAAGTGCGATTATATACAGGGTGTTTATAAACTACACATACGAAGTTGTAGAGGTGATTCCTCACATCAAAACAACAAGAAATCCCTCTTAATTTTTTTGTAGAAATGTGCATAATTTCGGAGCTACAGGCTACCGAAAACGTGAGAAAAAGAACTTTACAGCTTCATATTTCCATCACACGATAAAAATAGAGCTGACGCGGCATGGTATCGTCAAAGACTTTAAATCTACACTATCCAAAAATGCATATTTTCAAAGTTCGGCAATAGGTACGCAAGAGATCCCCAAATTAAATACGGGATTATCAGAAAATCTCTGAAGGTAAGGTGGGTCGATATGAGCATGAATCGGACGGTTTTCCACTAGGAAATAACAATTAATTTTCGCCAAGTGGATATCACAAATAGCTTCAATATAATGATCATTTAAAAAAAACTAGTGCTTGCATAACAAGTAGGAGTAAGATTTCCATAATTTCACCGAACGGTTTACTTATTTGTTATCAAAGAGATTGAATAGCATTGCCCAATTATATGTTATATATGACTATGTCATCTTTACTCACACAAGAAGTCGTTTAGTTCGTACTCATTTCGACAAACTTCATCTTTAGAAATATTTCGAAATCCCCTACTTCCTTTGGAGAATCCCTAGCGTGCCCATTGCGGAATTTTGAATATGCATTTTCAAATGGAGTAGGTTTAAAAATTTTTACAATACAATGCCGCATCAGCTTACTGCCCGTGGTGATGAAAATATAAATCTGTAAAGTTATTTTCCCACGGTTTCGCTCATCTGTAGCTCTAAAACTATGGACATTTCGATAATTTGATCTAGGAACTTCCGTCTTCTTTTCATGTGACGAATAACCTCCAGAGGTTTGTCAGTGTAGTTCATAAACAGTCTGTATACCCACCGTGCCCCAGACACACAGGGTATCCCCATCGAAACCCCGTGGTCATTTTCCAAAACAAATTTAGAGATACGTCACTCATTAAACGTAAGAAAGGAGTGGGTAAAACCGGAGACCCGGATCTATGTGAACCCAAAGGGGTATTTGCTCCTATGCGCAACCGGTTAGGAGCATTTGGGGTGTGCATTTTCGATATAAATGTGTTAGATTTGGCGGGCGGCAGAGGTACAAGACAAATGACTGTGCCCGCCTCGAGTGCAGTATTTGTAGATTCATTAGTTGTTATCTCTATCAGTTTGCCAGAATTTTGTGCTTGGCTGTTTTCTACCATGCAACACCCACACGCACATAAACACGCTAAAACACAAACACACTCTTTTATATATGCCAGGATTTCGTGTTTGTGGAGTATAACCAAAAATTGGGAAGTTGTAAGCAGAATGTTAGGGTTTATATTTAATTTTACCGTTACAAAAATGCTTGAGAACTAACATTTGGTGGGTTCTGGAAGAATCTCTGGACTCTGACCTCGAAGCTTTATCCCTCTGTTCTTACAAGTGTCTGCGGAGAGGGAATATCATGACGTTATAATATTCTCGCTAGCGTAAAGAGTGCTAGGAACAATAATTCCGTAACAATAATGTCATGAAAGTTTAATACCTTGCGACAATTTGACGCAATAAATGTTTTCATTGCGTGTTAAGAAGAAAAAACACTTAACCTGACTTTTTTCTAACCTATGTCTGTAAATTTTATGAAATGTTTAAAGTGCGTATTATTTTCATCACCTTAAAGGAAGAATAAAGTATAATCGTAAAAGCAGAGAACAAAGCACAAAGTAAAAAGGCGTTTCTCTTTTATTAAAAAAAAACTTTAGGTGAAGGAGTACCGAACCCTGTATAACTGAATCACAAGTACAATGCCTTACCCGCTTTTTACGATTTTATTAAATTTGAATTAGACTACAAAATCAGAATAAAAGGGAAAAGAAAAGATTAACATTATATTGTCTACAAACATTCTCGTTTACACACAAAATACTATCCAATTAGAA
The DNA here is from genome assembly GCA_022664845.1 of Lepisma saccharinum. NCBI lineage: Eukaryota > Metazoa > Arthropoda > Insecta > Zygentoma > Lepismatidae > Lepisma > Lepisma saccharinum. Next base: position 9,393 of record JAGDQP010039897.1, on the reverse strand, counting down.
AACTGTTTCTTAGCATGGTCTCATGATCTAATAACCGACATCTGTTGTTACTTTACATAACAACATATTATCTTGAAAGCTGATTTCTCAGGTCCATTCATGAAATACGTTGATTGAAGATGTAGGGTTCAATACAATAACGGTCTAATCAACGTAGCGAGGGTCATTTCTCGTTACGTTCCAACATATTTCTTAAATAAAGATTTTCTGAAATTCGTTTTAAGCGATTATTCAATAAACATGCTTTTAATAAATATTAGAATTTAAATAAATTCAGTCATCAAAACGAGTATTTGTTAAAATATAATAAAATCTGAGTTATAATGAATTTGAGAAGGGGAAAAACAACTAAAATGTTGGGAGGTCAATTTTTTATGTATACATCTTTGATGTGTTATCTTTATATAATTGTGGTGCTTGTCTTTTCAAATTTGAGACTCAATAATTATTTTACAAAAATATTTTATAGGGAGACGGCGGAGGACCACTAGTCTGTCCGGATGATAAAGGTGTTTTAGCTGGAATTCTTACCTGGGTTGATAACAACTGTAAGGGAGATGAACCATACAGTTTATACACGGACGTTAGCGAATTTTTGGGCTGGATAGAAAGTACAATGGGAAGTGATTTTGGCAACATTGGAAACGAAACTAGAACAACTGTTAGCGTTGATGAAAATCAATAAATAATATGTATTTTAAATTGCTGTTTCCTTGATAAGATATTTCTTGAATTAGTATGTATTTATTGAACACAACAGGTTAGGTACCTAGTTCAGGTATTCATTATACATATGACACATGTTACAATATACTATATATATATATGGAGCTTTAAGGTAACATATTATGTAAAAACAGTTCATTTCTCTATATACCAATGAAATTCACTTGTATTCTCGTTAAGTATGTCTAATTCGGGATAAGATTTAAGATTACAATTACCGGTACATGATGAGCACAATCTCTTATAGGAAATATATATAATGCGTTGGTCCTTTTGGATGGAAGTGGAATACTGCATTACGAGGTCGAGTAAGTCTTTGCAGGACGTGTAACAGTATATTGGATAACAATTTTTCATAGTGAATCTTACTGTGTACTAGTTTGTGTAAAAACAAAGTATGATAGAAAATTAACTCTTCTAATTTCCAGAGATTGGAATGTGTCCTTGTTTACTAGGTGCAAGTTCTTTTCAAACTTAGGATATATTCCAATGTCTTTGTATGTTATAAACCGAACAAATTTAGAATGTATAGTTTCAATTTGCCGTGTGTTCTTCTTTGTATTAGGATGCCAGACTACAGCAGCATATTCTAACTTCGACCAGACATACGCTATATTACCGAATACACATTCGATATTGTTATAAAGTGGAAATTATATTTGATGTACTTACCATGTCGATTCGTTTCCTGGATATTTTTCTACACCACTTCAATTTCCAGGCAGACATCATTTTAAGCATTATAATTCTCAGCCTTCCCATGTATGTAAAAGCTTTCCCATTTCAAATTTGCCAATACTCGAATATAAACGTAATATTAATTAACAAAAAGCCAAGGATACTCAATGTGCATATCTTGTATTTGTTTTTGCTGTCAGCTTTTATAATCAATTTAGGAAAACATACATGTAACATGCTTAGTCTACATCAACGACCTTCTGAAGCCTTCAAAGTAAATGTTCACTCTCTGGGAATGATGAAGTTTAACAAGGGAAGTCGGTGAAGTCGGTGGATCTGCATGTGTTATATATAGTTGGAAGGGTCACACCGAGTACACGTTACATATGAAAGATCTCGCTTGAATGGGGCCTGTAGGGGGGCGTGGCGACCATTTGAAGAACCGAACAATACACGCCCCGAAACACCAGAAAACGTGGACAAAATAAGAAGCTGTGTTTCAATTTGTAAGAGACTTGGTCTACATAGATTTAAAAGATGTCTGATTACGAATCTAACATCACATTTGTAAAATTCAAAATGGCGGACAAAAATTACAAATAAACAAGCTATGGATCTGAAATTGGGTATATAGAGATAGCCGACGACGCTAATTATGAATCTGATACAAAAATTGTAAAATTCAAAATGGCGGACAAAAATTGCAAAAAAGATGTATATAAGCGACATATGTGATTATTACACATGTAGTAGAAAAATACGTATAGTACATAACGGGGCAAGTAGGAGTAGCTGATTCGTGATAATAAAGAGGGAATTTGTTATAGTATACAGCAGAGCTTTCAGCTAGAAAATGACGTTTGTACACGTATAGTGGTGACTCGAACCTCATTTCAGATCCATAGCTTGTGTTTTTTGCAATTTGTGTTCGCCATTTTGAATGTTTCTATTTTTGTATCAGATTCATAATTAGCAACGTCGACTATCTCTATATGCCAAATTTCAGATCCATAGGTTGTTTTTTTGTAACTTGTGTCCGCCATTTTGAATTTTACACATGTGGTGTCAGATTCGTAATCAGCCACCTTTTAAATCTACATATACCAAGTCTCATACAAATTGAAACAGAGCTTCCTATTTTGTCCACGTTTTCTGGTATTTCGGGGCGTGCATTGCTCGGATCTTCAAATGGTCGCCACGCCCCGTACAGGCCTCATTCAAGCGTAATATTTCACATGTGACGTGTACTCGGTGTAACCTTTCCAACGATATATAACACATGCAGATCCACGACTACCACTTCATCGACTTCCCTTGTAAGCAGAAATTACCTTTATCATTTACGATACTTGAATGAACCAAGGAGTCTGCTTACATCTGGATCTGTTTAACCATCTAGGACTGATTTAGTCGACATTACTAATTATTGAGATATTGCAGAAATATACACAAATGAAAAGTAAAGACAGTATTTTGTGTTAATTGTTTAGACTAGATGAAAGCGCGGCAGCACTACGACTGCAGTTTGTTTCTCCGGTACTAATTTGTTTGCTACTTTAAACTTATCTTGATAATGAATGTTCCTCTCAGAGTATAAACTGTTTGGTGTATTGAAACTGGGTCATTGGTATAGGTTTCGATATTGCTTACAGATTCTGCAATTAATAAAATTCTGCGGAACCATACGTTACATATATTATTATTTCTATTATTCTAGTTCTGGCTTGATTTTTATGCACATGGCTGTAATCAATTTTCTACCTGTTCTGGAGCATTAGGAGCGTTAGAATGTTACAGAAAAAATGTAATGAAAAGAGTGAGAGATCTACGAAATAGAATAGGATAATTTTAGTTATTTCTAACTAAGCTACGAGATCCGAATATTCAAGTACTCTAACGTGTATGAAGATCATGCTAATTATGTTAAAATTCTAATAATAAAGGTTTACAATAATCCAGTTATAAACAAGGCCGAGGGTAACAGTGATCCTTATTGATGAGCTCGTCTTGCCATGTTCGAGAAAAATCGAAAGGAAAGTCAAAACTCATCTGGGAACTTAGCCCGAGATTTTTGTTTCCACAGTGCCCGTCAGAGGAACAGCAGATTCTGAAATTAGCGATGTGGTAGCTATGAAGTAGTTGTAGAACTCAGGCAATTGGCATTGCGTTCACAATCAAACAGGATTTAGTTGTCGTGGAGATGTGGAGAGAACAATTTGTTTTTTCTCTAACACGGCGTATTACAAGAACGGTGACAATTTTGCTCAAGCCCAGCGGTTATTTTGAGGACGGTTCGAAATTCACCCAACAAACTAGGGATTAAAATGTTATGTATTTTTCAAGAGTCCTATAGAAGGCGTAAGTGCGGTACCATCACCGGAAGTCTCTGTAAAAAGGAGAAAAGTGCTGAGCGTAGTTCACGGACCTGTGTTGCATCTCTACGGAATATCCACTAACAGTATAAAACTCACTATAAACAATGACCTGAATTTTCATCCCCACTAAATGCACTATTTGTTTGTTTGAAAGTTTCAGTTCGTGTTTTGATTGTATTGACTGAATACACTGGGTTGTTCGGTGAATTGGGAGCTGTTGTCGTTGAATCAACTTCTGGGCATGAGTAAAACGGACCACATTATTGTAATGCGCCTTTTTTAGCGAAAGCACGCCTATCCATGAAGATTGAATGCTATTCGATTGTAAACGCAATGGTTGTTGTCTGACTTCCCCACTACTACATAGCGATAATAACACCAACTTTTAAATCGCTCTATAAAGATCGCTTACGTATACACAACGTATGAATATATTTTGTTAGTATTGCAAGATAAAGACAAACTGCGTTCGTTTTAAATGGTCCTAAAATTTTACAATTTTCCGAAACGGATTTAATATGCTTTTAAAATAAAGTCCTCAAATTGCATAATTCGGTACACTGTATTACTTCCTTCTCAACTCGGATTTGTAATCAATCTCAAGATATCGATGATAACACATTCCTTCCATCGGATGTTACAACAATTTGTAAGAAATTGTTTTTCGATAGCACAATTTTAATAGAAACAAAATAATTTATTTGCACAGGGAATCGAAAAGAACGTATGTAGGCACTAGAAGTACAAATGGAACACGAGCCTATCTTTCATCTCTTGCAGCATTAACGTCGCACATTTTAACACGGGAAATGCCAGGATGGTGGCTTAGGCAATGCACTGGCCACTACCGTCCCCAAAATATACTTACACCTTACCAGTCTCAGCCAAAGATACTTCAAGGCAATAATAAATTAATATTCAAACATCTATCTCATAAGGATAATGAGAATACTCATTAATTCTGAAGAAACAAACTTACGGTTTTCCATGTGTCAGGTAGACCATCAAGTGAATACTAAGGAGAAACACCAATGCCAAGAATATGAATCATGTCACTATCTATTGCTAAATTCCAGACATTGTGCGCTGTTCATTATTAAGTGGAGAAAGCACAAAAGTTTTGCCAAACACTATCTCGTGTTCTTCAGCTGCCACGTAAAGAACATCAAAATACTAAAAACTCAGATTGTAAAAACTCTTAGGTTTAAATGTGTTTACTTTTCTGGAGTGGAATTTAACTAACTAAGGTTTAAGGAATCCGAACGAAGGGTGATTTTGCACTTTTGAAGAAGAAATATGTTGACTTTTAAAATTGTAAACAACAGGACAATAAAGTGCTATGTCCATTTTCTTGACTTTCCAACAGAGCGTTTTAAAAGTAAATAATAAACATTCCGTATACTAGCACATGAAATTAAGGATTGTTAGTTAATATATGGACTATGCATTTTCTCTTGGTGTGTGATAGGTTGTTAAAAACAACTTTTAAAGATCAAAGTGATGGTATTAATATACCAATTTTGCCAAACTCTTTCACAAAGCACATGCATACCGTGTGATCTTCAAATTATTGGCAATTCTGGTGATGGTTTGTAATCTTGTATCGTGTTCAAAAGTACTCTATCTAAGTCTTGTGCTTACAATACTATAAGAACCAAGTTGTTTCAACAATGCGCAAAGTAGAAGTTAGTATCAACAGATACATTTAAATGATTATAAACTATCTCTTCCATAGCATGAGCTACATAGTTTAGTATGGTGTTCCGTTTCAATTATTTCGTAACGAATAGAGTTCGTTAAATGTTTATTAAGCTCGTGAACATTTAGAAGGAATTAATGTTACAGACGAGAGCACGACTTATCGTTTTTGAATTGCGTTCAATGTTTCGTATAATGTTTCGGTGTAGCGTTCAATAATGATTTTTATATCTATACCTCCGATGGTAATCTACACCGTCACTTTTTGCAGGACTCGAGCCCTGTTAACAGATTTGTAGATTTGAGCACATGATTTTACATTTTTTTGGACATAGTATTGGGTTATCAATTACCAATTCATCTACAAAATAAACAATGACATAGTTCGATATACTTGCTGGCAAAGCATGTCCAAATATATAAAGCTATATTTAGTTTCCAAGAAAATGACATAGTAATGTTTACTACTGTGGTAGAGATATTAGTTATGGATTCCAGACAGTAGGCACCCTTCTGCCGTATAAATTGAAAATTCGGATCTATGATAACATTAAGAAGGACTTGAAATGATACAAGCCATATTTAGAGACACCTCACCCCAACGGACAAACTTCGCTAAATCTGATCTGTGCTTGATTTTACTCTTCTGGAAATAATCCTTACTATACCCATATGGTTACGTAAGTGCTATTTAGAGATAGAGTGGTCTCATACTTGGTAATGGGAAGAATAATTTTAAAATTGACACGAATTAGTAGTCAGCAACACTGTGGACTCCGTGAACGTTTAGGAGCAATATGGTACGTTGACGGTTTTCGTTGCATGTCCGACAGGTTGTCATGATGGTTCTTTGCATATCCAGCTCATTCGTGTTCCCGTGGATGAGTGATTTCGCTAACTACATTACAATTAAAAGATTACTCACAGACAAATAAACTGTGCACCTAAATATTATTGGAATGAATTACATTGGATTTCCTGTACTGCCTGATCTAAACATTAATGGAAGCAATTACATTGGATTTCCCGTACTCCACAACCTTGATATTCAAACGTCAGCAATCGAGATCTCACCCCTCATCCGTTTACGTCATTTCAATCGTAGATTCTGCTTTCTAAAGCATCTTAGTAAAAAATGGTAAATGGCGTATTTACGTCTGGTTGAGTTTGAATACCTAGGTCCGAAATAGGGAAAACCGTGTACTGAATTGCTTCCAAAAGTACTTACGAAGTCTTCTCATTTTGTCTGTCTGTGAGCATTTTATCATTGGTTTACCACAAGCAAAGTGTCACTTCCGCAGTTATACTACAACGACGAAACGTTCTTCAAATTTATGCATTTAACCTTATTCAAAATTTACACGCATCAAGCATATTCTTAGAAAATTACAGCAGAAAACATTGATATATATAAAACAAAGCATCACTTAGCAAAGGAAAAAGCATTCCAGAGTATTAAACTGAAAACCTATAGGAAGAAGTTCTGTCTTTCTTAGAGAAGCAAAGTTTAGTAAAGGTGATTCATCTACTAAACCCTCTTGGTTTATCGGCTTTCGTACCCATCGAAGCTCGCTTTTGGGGATCAGAAACTGCATGTCTGGAACCATGATCCTGTTTTGGTTCACCTCGCACAACCTCGCAGCACTTATATTCCTCACTCTACACCATTGCCCAATGTCACAAATATCCTTCTGCAGAAGATAATAAAAATAATAATGTAGTAAATTCATCATGCATCAATAGATAGCGAGAAACAACGGTCTAAAACGAGACAACTTATCCTACTTCAAAAATACATTCTCAGAGAAATCTCAAAGGAATTATACTGGGATTGAGAAATAAGAAATACCATAATAAATTAAAGCAAACAGTCCAAGTATCCACTTGGTCGATTAAATAAATAAAGGAACTCTCGTCATAGAGATCGTAATTTATTTAATTCATAATCTACAACAACGTATGCTAGACAAAATTAAAGAATAGTTAGAACTGAGAACTTGTCACCCACCAGGTGCCTCCGCAGGTGGCGGATAGGGGAATTGCGACCAGCTTGGTGGAAATTGGGAAAATTCTGTGGTGGACCAAATCCAGCACTGCCAATTTGCAGTTAGTAGCGAGATCTACAAACCCCAGGGAAAGATAAACAGGAACAAACGATATTATGCGGAAGGTAAAAAGATACATTATTAACACTATATGGTCGCAGATGAACGACATTGGTAGGGGTCAGAGACAGATCTAATATATCTTTGTTTTTTGCCTTTCCCGCAAAGCCGTAGAGTTGACAAATCTACACTGCTAAAGCGTGTAAAGAAATAGTATCAAATGGTTCTCTCTCTGTGTTCTCCTGGAGTAAGCTATTTCAAAGGTAAACTAATCACTAAATCCCCCATTCGGACATACGGGCAGTGATACTTAATAGAGCTCCAAGTACAGGAATAATATAGTTCTGAAAATAGGAACGTGGGACGAAAAACTCTATACCAACGATCGTTCCTCAGACAGAAGTGTGCGAGATTGAGAAGTAAAAGTTGGACATACTAGCGATACGCAAGGTCCGGTGGGAGGGTCAGGATAGCATTCGACAGGGCAAATGCAGGGTTTCTACTCTGTGGGAACTCAATTACATTATTTTGGAATATGATTTCTCATTAAGAACAGTGCCATTCATCCGATTCAGAATATAGGGTTAATGATCGAGAAAGACCATTCTGCACTAAAATACGCTCTCGATGATGAAACACGGTTTTAGTAAATGGCCATATTCTGACCGAGGAAGCTGATGATAGCAACAAAGAAAAGTTTAAAAATTAACTAGCTTGACAGAAGTAAAATACGAAATTCGTGTTGTGGATTTGAGCGCATAGGTAGCCAGGAAATAATATTTTAGACCTATTATAACCAAACCAACTGTTCACGAAATCATAACAGAAATGGAAAAGACATAATATTTCAAATAACGAAAAGATTAATAGCAAATGAGACGTACTTTGAGCACAAAGGTATACACAAATATACATGAACATTTCCGGATGGGAAAACACACAACTTTATCGTTCACGTATTAGTTGATAAGGGAAGACATACCAACATAATGTACATTGAGGCTTACGGAAAAGGGGTATGTGGAAACGGTAATCAGTAACGGATAGCATAAGTGAGGGAAATTTTGTGAATCGCGGAAAGTTAAAGTAAAGGTTCAAAACAACTGAAAGACGGAAGTAAAACATATAATGCAAACGTTTAGGTAGATTACCAACTAAAAATTACGAATCATTCGAAATTTTAGCGGACGTGAATGCTGATCAAAATGCCATTAACATAATTGAACATAAAATTGAAAGTGAATAGGATGTGGGAAGCAATTCTTGACATAGTCAAGGGCGCAGAAAACGACCGCATATGTGAGAAGAAAAGATAGAAAAATAAGCCGTGGTTTAATGATGAATACATTAAGCTTCATGAAAGATGGAAACAAGGAAGGCAGCAATTACTGACAAAGAAAACCAATAAAATACAAACCACTGCAGTAACGCGAAACGGAATGCCACACGCTAGTTTAGACCAATAACCAGGAATCTTTGACTCAAAAAAATGGTCACATAGAGAAAATCGTTAAGACAAACAAAAAGATTATTACAAACGACTAATCTCATCAACAAAATATAATCAACCAAGTATAGTGATCATTTGAAATGAATGTGGGGATCTTCAAACTGAGCCGACTACAATTTTCGATGTGCGGAAATGCAATTTTGACCGGGTTAAATTTACACACAAAAGACCAAAAAGAGGAACTTGAAACCCATACTGCAGAACGTTTGATACCCGAACCTATCAAGTTCGAGTTCGAAATCTCAATAAAGAATTGAACATTTTCAAATTAGCACTAATTTACAACATTTCAGTCGAATAA
>JAGDQP010039896.1:0-17522 GCA_022664845.1 Lepisma saccharinum | reverse complement strand
CCTTTCAAAGTGTTCATCAGTCTCTGCACAAAATTCGTTCTTTCTCTTCTGGGAATCACCATGTCTTCGAACTGGTCACGGTATTCTACATCCTCATATGTCATGGGATGAGTTTCCAGGTCATGGATGTTACTGGATGCTTTCTGGTTGTAATCTAATCTTCTCTTTCATCTGATTTATGTCCTTTGTATTTCTCTCTATCCGTATTAATGACTTTTTCGATACTTTGTATAAATCTCATATTCTTTTCCACGTCATATTCTATCACCGCTGTAATGTCCCAGGGGAAAACCTATAGCGGAAGGGTGTAGAAAGATGCCTGACTCCATGCAAGTCAAGACGGGTAGTTGCTCTGTCATGACGCAGACGAGAACAGTATGAAATTAGGTCACACACCATTTCAAGCAAGTGAGTGTGCAGGTAATAGAAGGAACAGACCACTTCAAGCAAGTGTTTCATGTTTATTCTTTTTCCCAGTGTCAACCAAAGGTTGTACGCACTTTTTCTACATCTCACTTTCATATACAACTTGCAAATCTTCACATTTTCTCTACATGGGTACATACCAACTTTCTCCATATCTGGATATACACACTAATATGGTTTATGTACACAATACACATGATTATAATAAGTTGAATAGAAAATAACACGAATATAGACAAATAAACATTTTTACATAATTCTTTAAATTTCATCATTTATTATGCCACCCCCAATTCCTTCCAACGCTCCTCCCTGACCATAGTGATATACTGTCTCACTGCTTTTATAGTCTTCGCTTCCATCCTTTCCTCCCCTTTTATTGCCCGTAATATTTCACCCTCAGTCAGATTTCCCAGACGTTTTTATCTGGTTTCCTCCGTTTCCTTACACAAGAGAAGAAGATGTCTTTCGCTGTCCATCTCACTACTTAGTGAACATAATGGTTTACCTTCTTCATTATTTCTTCGCATTTGATTCCAACCACCTAATCTAATTCACGCAATACCCCCTTTCTTTCTTCTCACAAACCGAGATATACTTAACCCTTCCCCATGTTTCTTGCATCTGCCCATGAAATGTCAGGGATACCTTTGCATCGCACTCCGCAATGATCTTTTGCCTGTCTATATCCGCCATTCGCTAATTCACCTGCTGCATCTCTACCTTATCTATCCTCCTTCCCTCCCATACCTATCCTATATAACTCGCTTCTCACCTTCATTACCCACTGCCCTTCATTTCCCTCTTCCATTTGATGATACATACAATAACTTTTTAATGTGTGTTTGTTCTGGTCACATAATTTTCCCCAGTACTTTATGGCCTGCCATTTCAACATAATTTCCTCCCTATTTGCACCCCATTCCCTCAAAACACCGCAACTAGCCGTGACTACACTGATTCCCAAAAGCTTCTTGTAGAACTGTACATGTATTTGTGTAGCCACCATTCCCCCTTCAATTCCCCACAGCTCTTCTCCGTACTTTAAGGCGCCTAAAATAACCTCCCTAAACATTCGTTCAATAAGCCTGGCTCTTATGCCCGGCATCTTGTGTGCTGCCCTCATAAAACCCTCCAGTTCGTATTTCGCCTTGCCTTTACCTATTCTTATGTGCCGTGACCATTTCCCTGACATTGCTACCGTTAGCCCTAGATATTGAAAATATTTAACCCGTTCTATCACCTCCTCTCCATAAGTCCACTGTTCTCCACGCCCAAACTTGTATCCATTTTTGAAAACCATTATTTTTGTTTTCCTTACATTCACTGCTAATTCAATGCCGTTACAATAATTCTCTAAATTATTCAAAGCTCGCTGTAATCCCTCTTTGGAATTCGCCAAGGCAACTAGGTCACCTGCATACATCAATAACGGAATCTCTCTGTCCCCTATTTTTGGTATATCCTGTCGTCCCTCCATAAGATAACCCGCAATATCGTTTATGAACAGCACAAACAGCAGCGGGGAAAACACATACCCTTGTTTCACCCCAAGCGTCGATTTTTGCAACTGTGTAACCTTATTCCCGTCGCATTTCACACAAAAGAATACATTATTATACACTGCTTGCAATGCTCTTATCGTTTTTGCTGAGACGCCCTGCTCCCACAGCTTTTGCTACAAAATATGCCTATTAACTGTATCAAATGCCTTCTGAAAATCCACAAAGCACGCACATAACTTTCCCCTCTTATTCCCTGTCCTACTTTTTATAAGCGTCTGCAATATAAATACATTATCCAACGTACTACACATTCTCCGAAACCCTGTATGTAGCGGACTTATCGAATGTTTCAGCCCATTCCGTTAGCCTCCTACACAGTATTTTGCAATATGCTTTTCCCATAATCGGAACAATTGACACCCCCTGTAATTACTGGTATTATTTTTGTCTCCTTTCCCCTTATATATTGGACAAATAATAGACTGTGACCATTTGCTTGGAAATTTTCCTTCGTGGAACAGTGAATGTACTAGCTTAATCCCTATTTCCAACATATCCCTATTCTTTGCGGCAGCCTTGCACATTTTCCCTCCAATTCCCTCAATATCTTCTGCCTTCCCATTTTTCAGACTATCTACCGCTTGCTTGTATTCCATCTCCGAAATTGCCTCATCTAAAATAGGTACGAAGTCTCCTATATAATGCGGGAAAGTATCCCCCTCCTACCTGCCTACTATCAACTTGTAAAATTTCCCCCCAAATACCGGTTCCACTGCTCTATTGTAATGTTTGCAGCACTCTCCTTCCTTGTACGCAGCTGCCTTAAATTACCCACAATTTGCAGGTGTCGTTGTTACGTAATGCTTCTTCGATCTGTTCTTTCCTGCGTACCTGCCATAACATTTTTTCTTATTTGATAACCTCCCTGTAGGTTCTCCTTTCCCTTATGTAAATAATTCTATCCTGCTCCTGTGTACTCATTCTATATCGCCGTAGCACAATCTCTGCCTCTTTTTTCGCTCGTTTGCATTTAATATTATACCATCCCCAATCTTTGTTACCCCTCCTATTATGCATACCTAGCTCCATGTGTATAGCCGCTCTCTGTATGCAATGAGTAAAATAACTTGCCGCTGCATCCACATCTCCCTGCTCTATGTTTACTTGCACTTGCTTAATAAGTAATTTCGTAAGATCATCAGAGATAATATCCAAGAACCTTGCTTCCCCTCCTCCTGTCCATCTGTATTTGCGTATATATTCCCTCCCTCTTCTTACCTGACCTCTGATATGTTCCCTGATTGCGCTTGTTTATTCTTAAGTTTAATTATTAAAGGCATATGTGTCGATTCGCTTCTTATATCTACTCGAAATTCTTCTATCTGATCCACTAAATCTTCTGAACATAATGCGTAATCAATTACACTGCTTCCGGAACTGCCAATGAAAGTATAATTTCCCTCCCAATCCGACAGATGTTTACCGTTTAGTATTACTAGACCAAATGTTTGACATAAATATATTAGTTGCCAGCCTTCCTTATTTACTATTTTATCCCTGCTTTTCCTAACATTCTTATACGTCCTGGTTGTTAGTACTCCCTGACCCTCCCCTATATTTCCCTCATAAACATCCTCCTCTCCTGTCCTTGCGTTAAAGTCGCCTACAATAATAACTCTAGCTTCCGGGTATCAGTCCTCTATTTCCAAAATACAAGATGCAATATTATTTAAAAATTCTCACAAAAGTACTGAGAACCTGCAGGTTGCCTATACACTGTAATTAAGCATATTGTTACCTTCCCTAACTGAAATTTTACCACCAAAATTATTTTTTATTTGCTCGACCTGTCCCCTTATAGGCTCTTTGACAGTAATGAGGAGGCCACCCGGACATCTTCCTTTCCTGGATAAACGCTTCATAGGTTTACAGAAACCCCTCCCTTCCAAACTCACTGGCATTTCTTCATATTTTTGCCACGTTTCACATAAAGCTATTATATTATGAATATTAAAGTATTTCACAAAAGAGTCATCGGCTAGCTTTGCCAGACCTTCTATGTTCCAAGCAACAACACAACAATATTCTACATCCTTATCTCCTCCCTCTTCCCTTAGTTTTACAGCATGATTATACCTCTCGTCAATTCTTCCATCCTTCTCTCACTTGCCTTTATTGATTCTTGGATCCCGCTGACTGACTGACACTGGCCGCTCTGATTTATTGCCTGGACACCCACTTCCACTCACACACAACCTGGTCTAATTCCCTGAAAGAACATCATTACCTCCCCCCTGCATTCCACACCACTTTTGGCTTCCCGTTGACTTTCTCCTATATTTCTCCTTGGTAGTGTCGGCCAGACATCCTCCCACTCCCTTCGTCTCCCTGCACTTCCCCTCCTCACTGCTTGATCTCTCTGCCCATTTCTTGGATCACTCGTTTTGGCACAAATTATTTCACTCATATCCTCCACACACTTATATACACTATTGTTCACATGCAGTTTGTTGAATTTTAAATATGCTGTGTTCCCTTCCTGGCGCGCTCTCACCATTTCTGCCTGCAAATGTTTCATTTCCTCCATTACTCGCTTGGTGAAGTCCTCGCGAATGTAAATTTCAGTTCCTTTCAACTTTCCCCGTTTGGGCAAAATTTCTTCCTTCTTCTTGAAACTAAACAGTTTAATGATAATAGGCCTACACTCTCGCACCCTGTAGTTCAACCTATGTGCTCTCTCGATTTCTGCATCCACCATTTCAATTCCCACCACATTTGTCAATGTCTCGGTTATTTTATGTTCCGTCTGCTCCCAGGTTTCTCCCCTATCTTCAGGTATTCCATCGATTATTCGGTAATTTCTGCTCTGTCGTTCAAAAACGATCCACAGTCTTTTCTGCTTCCCACACTCGTTGACGCAAATCAAAATTTTCTTCTTTTAACTTTTGATTTCCCCCTCCACTTGATTCAGCCTTTCCACTACATATCCCAACTGCTTTTCAATGTTCCCAAACTTATTGAATATTTCACCTTTTTCTTTTTGTTTAGTTCCGCTATTCCTGTCATAACCGAATCCAACATATCTAACTTTTTATTTACCTTATTGATAGTCTCTGCATCAAGCACTTGATTCTTGTCAGCTTTTTCGCCACCCGCCTTCGGGCTCGCTGCACTCATATGGTCCCCATTCCTCTGTTTTGTCCTGCGTGAAGCCATTTCTCTTTCCCCACTCCACACTCGACCGTATTTACACCAAAAACACAACACGTCCGTTATCCTTCGCAACTCAGCTCGGTGGAGGTAATAGAAGGAACACACCACTGCAAGCAAGTGAGTGTGCAGGTAGTGCTCCACCCCAAGTAGGTGAGAACAGGTTAGAGGGAAGGAGGCGACCACTCTTAGCGAAGAGTGATACTGAATGAAAACGGTAACAGAAACACTAAGATAACGTGGCCCCTTCAAGTACGCCCTTTGAGTGAACCGCCATCCACTGGCTACTGTGACTCTCCTACATGCAATCAATCATGCAACTTCAGACTATGGCGCGGGTGTGTATGCTACTGTTTCTATCTTTGCGAAGACATTTACCGTGTATCGGTTAAGTATATAACAGAAGAAATAAGGTGAAACAAGAAGACAGGAAAGCACGAGAAGAGTTTTCGTGAAAGAGGGGGAAAACCAGAATATGCAGTGCTGTATATCCCGTAAAAAAAACTTAATCGGTTCTAACTACTGCTTGATTCACCTGGTAAACCACGCATGCATAAGAGTGGAGAAACCCAGGGAAAAGTCTGTAATTGATTCTAATTATCTCTTCCACATCCTATATGCCAAATGTTGTTTTAGCGTGCATGACTTACACACTCATACAGCACAAAGCGCGCATGCGCAAGCCTGGAGTTTGCTCCGTGTTGCAAGTTCTTCGTCGACCTGTAAGAAATATGTATTATGTACACTTACACAAGCATACAGCGCGCGTGCGCGAGGTAGGATCCTGTAGTCCCTTTGCTGGTATATGAAAAAAAGAATTAGGAAACTTTTGTATTAGTAGT
The DNA here is from genome assembly GCA_022664845.1 of Lepisma saccharinum. Taxonomy (NCBI): domain Eukaryota; kingdom Metazoa; phylum Arthropoda; class Insecta; order Zygentoma; family Lepismatidae; genus Lepisma; species Lepisma saccharinum. The sequence goes on along the minus strand of JAGDQP010039896.1, from coordinate 11,539 downwards.
TGTGTTATCTGAACTTATACATTTTCCACCTCATTCACCTCCTGGATATGTCATTTTTTGGCATATTTTTTTCAAACATTTCTAACAGAATAGTGGTCCAAACATCTCTTGCATAATACACAACACTTGCCAAATTTAAAAAAATAAAATAATTAACTAATATATGGAAAGGAGTACTACTTTTAGTCCTGGAGGTGATGTGGTATAGCTTTGAGTCATGTTAATATGTGGAGAGGTCTTTTATGTTTTGTGTGTGCTCCTATGTCATATTTTCCGAGTGAGTTTATTAATGTGCTCTGGTTTTTACTGCTGTTCATGTAAAACTTTTGTGCAAGTTGTCGGAGATGTTCTCCAATTGATTCGATGTTTAGTTGTCTTTGAAGTGGAATTAATTTAGCGTACCTGGAATGTGTTATTAGTTCTACTATTCTGATTTTTAACACCTGTTACCTTTTTGTATGTATTTTGGCAGCATGTCCCCACGCAGATGATGCGTATGTTAATATTGGCTTGATAAGAATGTCATAAAGTACGACTTTGGATTTCTCGATAAGGTTGCCGTAGGCTAACAGGCTTTTCATTTCCGTTAGCCTCTCCAGAAGCTTTGCCAAGTTGGTTGTTTATATGCTTAGCAAATGTTAATTTGGAATCTAGTGTTACACCAAGATACTTTGCTGAGTTCGTCCTGTGTATATCTTGATTTTGTATCATTAGGTTAGACCTACGTTTTCTTTTGGTAAAATACATTGATTCGCTTTTGTTTGCTTTTATTTTTATTTTCCATTTTGTGAACGAAGGTTGAAGCTGGTTTACGTGATTTTGTAGCTATTTAGTTGCTAGTCGCGGTTGCCAGCTTCTAGCGAATATACAAGTGTCATCTGCGAAAAGAGTTATTTCTGTGTTATATGACTTGGGTAAGTCATTAATATACAGACTGAATAGGGTAGGTCCCAATATTGAACCTTGGGGTACTCCTGCTTCTATCATTCTTTTAGTGGATTCCGAATTTCCTACTGAAACATAAAATTTTCTGTTTTTGAGGTAGGAGGTGATTAGGGCAACATAAACATCCGGAAGTTTTATTTGTATTACTTTGTAAAGGAGACCTGTGCTCTACACCTTGTCGAACGCTTTTTTAATATCTAAAAAGGATATAGAGGAAATAATCCTGTATCTTTTTTCTTGTTAAATTTCTCCGTGATATATTCCACTAATCTAACTAGTTGGTGTGATGTTGAATGGTGTTAAAGGAACCCAAATTATTCTTGCACTAGTATATTTTGTGTTTTAATGTGTCTCTTGATACGTGCGAGTAGGACTTGCACTGTGACTTTTGCTAATGTGCTAAGTAAACTATATAATCGGTCTATAATTTTGTGGGTATTTGGGGTCTTTACCTGGTTTGGGCAATGCTACTACTTTTGCTATTTTCCATGCAATCGGGAAGTATGTTTTATAATGCCATTTATGATCCGTACGAGTAAATAAATTGCTTCTTGGGGTAGATTCTTAATACAAATATGTTGTATGTTGTCGGGACCTGCTGCTTTGTATGGTTTAAGTTTGTTGAATGCAGTAGGGGTCCGTCTTTTATAGGTGCCTCCAAGACTTTCTCAAGGTGTGATTCAACCGAGTCCCTCCGATTGTGACATTTACTGCAACTTCCTCTCATGTGATGAACTACGGTTGTCTCCTGCTAATGTTACTAATTACGTCACTTGTAGTACTCACAATTATTTATCGGCCTGAGCCATAGTAGCCTAAAGGCCTTAAAATAAATGCAATTCGCTATTCTTTATGTTATGAATGCTACGTGCCTTAGCACGCGATCTTTACAATACACTTCAAATAGTTTTGCGGAATTAATCTATTACCAACTTCTTTGTTCAATAAAAAGAACAACTAACCCAGTAAAAACTCTGGGAACACTAAGTCAATTCCAGCCCGGGACAAAAAATAAACAGCCTCACACTAACTTCGCAAACTTGACCTGAAAGTATATGGAAAGTTTAACAATTGTAAACACAAAAATAGCTAAGACGGTAAGAACTCTTGACGGATGCTCAACTCCTTATTAAATAAATTACTCACTCTATGGCTTATGGAACTCACAAGTTCATTGCCACAGTAACAAACGTACGCCATAGGATTCTATTTTATGCAAGAACAAGACAAATATGTTTTAAAAAACATACTTATAAAACAAATATTTTTTAAAACAATATTTATTTTTAAAAAGGCTTTCTCTTTGCATAGTGAAACAAATAGTAAGCGTAAAAAAATAAACTAACGTGAAAGGACCTGCCGATTAGTCGAAACACTAAAAATAGATAAGAAAAGAAACAGTTTTACCACTTGTTATACCACTTCTGTGATTATGCTTAGCACAAAATGATACAAGCACAATTTAACCCACTGAATCTTAAGAAATCATGGGTTATTCGTGGAATATGCCCGAAAACTTCAATGTCACAATCAAAACACAAATGAACAACAATTACCAAGAACAGAACAAAACCACTCTGTATAGGATACTTTACGCTTAGGTTTTCGTGTCCTGGGCTGCGTTGCAAGAAAATACTTAAGTGTAAAATCTGACTTAAGTCAGACCATCGAGCTCTACATAATACTGGAGTGACTACTTAGTGTTAAAGATAGACGCCAGATCAAACGTTTAAACTTGTTTGTCCACTTCCAGTCTAATCCAATGTGGACCAAATTTTCAGTTCTAACTCAGTTTTATACGCTTCTTTTTATGGCTGTGTGGCCCTTTTTTTTATTTACGTAGTCACTCCAGTATTATGTAGAGTTCGATGGTCTGCTTAAGACAGATTTTATACTTAAGTATTTTTCTTGCAACCCAACCCTGGAGCATAAAAAACACCAAAAGTATGTTCCTTTCCCGGAACTGAACTTCTGAAAAACGTCAAAAGAGGGGACCCACTATCACCCATGTCAAATTTATTACAGAAAAAATCTAAATATTACAAAAAGAACACATACTATGAACCGCTACTGTGGACTACACTGCTGTTTAATTACAAGCACTCAAATACTACAAGTGCATAGTTAACGAACATCAAACCGAGTCCAAAGTAAAGAACAAAATGTAATCACAAAATAATGCAAACCTCATTGGTTCAAGAGCACAAGTGCGCACCTAAAAAAATTATAAAATGGAACCGAATATATTTTTTCGGGAGCTACAAACTACAAGGGGTTGAGAACTATTCATGAAACCTGAAGTGCTTTCCAAACTGAAGAGTTACACAATTGGCTTCCACTGAATATGTCACACATATCAGCCCAAATGTAAATTTTTTGGACCTTACGTAGAAGTTAAAGGGAGTGTCTATTGATTTACAGGGATTCAAGCTTCGATCCCTAGTGATAACAAAATAATAAGAACCCAAACTGTGTATGCGGACTATGATGGCTCCGAGGTTCTGGGTTTCAAGAATCAGATCGTATCGCCAATTAACATCATGTACAACTAGTATGACCAAAAATAGACCATATCACATGGTTATGTTGGTTCCATCGAAAACAGTACTAAATTTGAAATTATAAACAAGTTTAAACAAGGTATAAATAAATTCCACATATAATTTATTACGTCACCATCAACATTCCTCATGCGTCCCCTCTAAGAAGAGAATCGTTCCCCTTGCGTTCCAGGACGAAATAAAGTACGGGAACGAATATTCGATTTTCCGGAAACTGGGGGAACGGCGTTCTCCCAAATCGCCCACTCATTATAAGGTCCCTTTTTGTGAGCTACACCATTAAGGGACCTAAAACAAAAGTAGAACCTTCCTTAAGGATGATGTAACTTGATACATCCCAAACATTTTTCATAAAACTTACCATTATTTGTAAAGAAACCGTTTTGTTTTTTTTTGTGACCGTAGACCCTTTCCTCTGGGATGGTGGTGGTGGACACACTCGATGTTTTTTGAACAATGTTATGGTGGAGATGGTATGTACAAAAAATTTCATGCTGGTATCCAATGAATTATCAAAATACTAACAGAATGCACTAATTTCAAAATAAGAAATGTGAGCAGTTCACAACACAGACAACTCTTCTTTCACGGAAGCTGAATTAACAATTATTGTAACAACCCTCGACTGATTAGATGTGCTAACACACTGATCAAACGTGAATCTTCAACCCTTTCTCGATACAAAGGAATTAAGAACACATGCCACCGTGTTCAGAAACGTCTATTGGAGTGACATGTGTTGTACTAACAGTGACTAACAATTTAAATCAGTTATTATTAATCACTCGTTATTACAGCGCAAGTCACTCCAAGATACGTTTCTGAATACGGATGCATAGTGATCAATAAAGCATTTGGAATGGTTCAAATGTTTAAATAAAAACGTTTAAAGTAGCTAACACAAACTTCCAGAGTTTCCTTTAGATGATAAATGAATACACTTCGCTTTTGGTTTAATTTTCATTAATATTTCGAATTCCCCGATTGATGTCCTATTATCAAGTTGACCGGATACTTTATTGACCAACTGATTCGCCAAGGTTCTTCAACCGGCTGTTCCTGATCATAGAATGATACAGTTGGATTATGACGAAAATACCTGACAAATGCCGAATATCAGCAGTAATAATGTCACTCACTTCTAAAGCTGTGATTGGTCATAGCAATTAGTAAGTATGGCTGCCGGACTGTGCAGTTGTGGATGATTTTGCGGTGTAGAGTTGTATTACCTACATTATCTCTGTCTGAGCATCAAACAGGGTAATATTTTCCTTTTTGAATTAATTTAAAATTACAACTATGCGAAGTCGCTTTTTATTCTGTTGTGTTAAAGGTGAAGGTGTTACAGTTGCTGCGAATTCGTAACTGACTAAAAATGACCCGGACGTAAGGATACGTAAGTATATATTTTAATGTTTAATGAGCTATTTGTTAACAGTAGTTACAGTTTTAAATCTTACTAAACTTTTATTTACGCAAAATTAATTGAGATGGTTTGCAAGCTAAGGAAGTAGTTAAGCTGTCAAGTTTAATACAGGAAGCTGGAAGTATGGTGAGCGTTAATTTACAAGAAATTTGAAGATTGAAGGTGTAATTTTGTTGAAAAATGTTTGTGAATTTATGTTGTGTATAATCCACTTCTTTCAGTCGTTTGACTTCAGCTATTGTTGCTTATGCGCTGTAGTAAATTTTTGGTATAACTAATAACTACCGTATGTTAAGCTGTCTTTTGCCCAGAAACTTTGAGCAACACCCTTGAGTTTTACTGAGGGAGGAGCGTCTTATTATTATGTATTTACAGTTACGTGATTATAATTAATCGGTTAAGTTCGAAAGCAGTGTCACCTGTATTGGCATGGTATTAGTATTTACACACACATTTGTTTAATGGCTGTAGACTTATGGGTGGACCTCGGATAGTGCCCGGCTGTGATAATCGTTTGCTCAATTTGAAGGGTTATGGTAACTGATCCACCTTATACATTGCTGATTCAGGTTAGCTTACATTAGGAGTAGTAAAACGTCTTACTGCTTGAATTATATTTAATTCTGTCAGCGTCCTTGTACAGAGAAAACAAAAACTTCATAATTGAACAGTATAGTGTGTGTGCGTTATCATAACCATTGTTGCCTAATCTAAACTAACAATAAATCAAAGACCACTGAAAGTAACTAGGGACAGTACAATTTTGTGAATAAAGGTATTTAAATTTCGTGAGTACAAGGGGTCTTTAATAGCTAAAAATAAGTAATTGTATTGAATGACGATTTAAAACTAGACATAAACCTTGCACTAATGCATGTTGCTAAAACTTGAAATGAAAAGTTCATTTCTTTCACATACAACTAACACATTTGCGAAACCAGGTATCAAAATTTTAATAAACAGGTACAACTGTGAAGGATTTTCTTACTAAATTATTCAGCTTAATTTTCATAGGCATATGATGAACACAGTTCCAAGTTTGTCAACGGTTAGATTTGTTCGATTGTTGCGAAGCACACGGGAAATCTTTGAAATAATCTCTCACGGGCTGCATTTGAAATTTTGCTTTGCTCTTTCAGATAGCTAGAGTTACGGTGCCGTGATATCTCATGTGTTCAACTTGTTTTCACAAAGCTTTACACTGTTAAACGCACATAATAATTGACCTTATGATAATGTATTCGTATTTTCCCGCTAGATGGCAACTCATGTTCGCAAAACTGCTGCTATCAATGAAGAATAAAGTGATAGTACATTCTAAAATTCTCTGTGCTACGGCAATCTGATAATAGGTTCCTGAAAACGAATTATATCTTTACCGATTGTTTAGGCATTATTGTCGTGGATGTATCAATAAAACTATTATTTCGTGAGTAGTGCTCACAATTCGTAGATGGAAGCAAAATGTCCAAATTTCGCGAGTATTTCGTGAGTTTAAAATAGCATTTTCACAGTGTTAAAAGCGATTTCGTGAGTGCTTAAAATTTTCGTGATTTCGTGAGTTTTTGAAGTCCAGTCCAAAGCACCACTAGAATTAAAAATCAACCAAGTATATTGTAGCTATCCTATTGAATCTGTGTTGTAAGTTTCACCCTTGGTAATAGCATACAGTACGTTCTCGTTACGTTGTACTAAGTAAATTGTTTTGAAATCCCCATATTTATTATTACTATTTTGCAGTAACCAAGACTGCCCACTGAAAAGGAATAATGAAATACCATTGTGTATTTTGTACGAAAGTGAAGATTGATTTTGCAGCTTATAATCTAAGAAATTTTAGAAAACTACAATCCATTGCTTAATTACAACTGTGGATTTAGAGTACAAGAATGTTTTGCTATTAAAATTATCTTACGGAGTGCGTTTTTTTTTTTTAAAAAAAAACTATTCCTTCTTTTTTGTATATACTGAATGATTTGCGCTGTTTTCCTCTTCCGCTTTTCAAATAATCATCCTGATGAGTTAGGGACTTCTTAAATGGAAGTTTCTTACAAATGTATCCCAACGTAGGAGGTTATTTGACAAGAAGCAAACCAGACTCTTACGTAACGATATTAGTATTATGTATGTGCGCTTATTTAGGCGAGTATAAAATTTTTGGTGCTTTCCGTAGGAGAGTTGGCTGTTTTCTTCCCTCTAATCTGGAATTGTTGTTTGTGATATTTAATCCTTAACACTGGAAGTATGGATGTGTAAACGCGTACACCGCTTTATTACTTCCTTAGTCGTTTCATATTTGGTAGTTCCGGTAGTAATATTACAGACAGGCTGCGTCAGGCGAAAATCGACCTGAGTGCTTAAAGGCTATAAAATATGAAATTCTGATTCGATTTAAGTGAAAGTATAGCCATTGTACTATTCGTTACAGAAACATCTGTGCCTCATTTATTCAGGTACAGCAACTCAGAAATTATAAAGATTCCTTGTTTAGAAAATGTCTAATCTTTGCAGTAAAGCGCGTGTTCACTAGAGCTTGAATTGATTATTAAGAGGAAGAGAGAGTTGGCTACGGTGGCCTGCAAAATAAGCGTCCAATTGAACGTGGGTTTTCACACATTTCTAGAGATGTAGTTTCATGTGGTTCTTTCGAATAAATGACTCAATAGCCCCTTCAACATATTTCGTGGAATCAATCAGGTACTTAAGTGAAAACGATGCGTGCTATTTTCTGTTCAGAAATAAGAACTATTATAATGGAAAGTTCCGTGGGCTACTAAAACATCCTTTATTTCTAAGAAAAAATACGTCATGGAGCCTTCAGTTATTTACTTTTACTATGCCATGTATTGTGTTTAAGGGGCTATTGAGTATTTTTTTCAACGTAGAAATGTTTTAAATCAATGTTAAATTGAACGCTTATTTTGTAGGCTGCAGTAGCAAAGTTCCTCTCCCTCTTAAGGGTCATGACTTCGCTGTGGAAAAAAGTCATGGAACAATGTACTGTCATATTTGCGAGCTTGGAGGGGATTATGTTTGTTTACTAATCAGTCAAGTACTTGAGAGAGATCGTCTTACGTCTGGAATCACTTCCTTACATTTTGCCTCTCTCAGTCATAAGCTTAGCGTCCTTGGGCATAACTTCGATTGTCATTTGCTAGACCGACAAGACTTAGGTACGATAATTATTTGTGAAGATATTACATCATTTGGCACGGTGCCTTGCAACATTTAGGTGCGCCTAGCATCAAAACTACACATGAGTTTACGTTTTCTTCAAATGTAATTTTTACATATTTCATCTGAGACGTTCACCCAAGGTTAAATTCCAACAAAACTTGTAACATGGGTACATCAAGGAAATCAGTGTTATTCAGATTGTCATACGAATGTCTAGGAAACTGGACTAGATTGCTGATGCCTGTATACGTGTATACATATTTGAAGTTAATGGTAGTGACACTCGATTTATTAGCTTGGGCCTGTTTAGTTGAGGTTAGATTATGATGAAGTAGTTTCTGTACAATATTGAGCACATGATTTACCGTGAGCCGCAGTGGTAGAGCTCTCACCTCTGGTGCGTAGTGCTCCCAGTTCGATTCTGAATTCGTGCCGTGTGGGTTTTCTCGGAATTCTTTCGTTTTTCTCCACTTCCTTAATTCCACCATTCGGCCTGTGCCAAAGTTACTTAAAGGCCTTAAAATAAATTTAAAAAATTGTGCTTTACCGTATCGTGGGGTTAACGCTTTCGGTGCGAGTGGTTCCAGGCAGTGGGGCTCCTAAATTCAGTGTTGACCCAGCATAGGGTAGAAGTCTAGTTTAAGCGAGTGCCTTATTTGTGACCATTGGAAGTGGAGGTTAGGTGCGGTTATGTATCTTTACATTTTCGTTTCTTTGTTTACAAATGTGTAAAGATACATAACCGCACCTATCTATCTCCATGTTCCCATGGTCACAAACGAAGGCGCTCGCTTAAACTCTACTTCTACTCAGCATACTGATGTCAACTGCGGGAGCTACTTGAATAAAGGAAAACACTTCTTTCTCCCTGTAGTACGGTAACTTAAATTTTAGATTTGGAAGTTGTTGTGTTGACTACGTGACGCCCTTTGAAGTAGAACTCTGTGGTAGGGTGAGCCCTTATGTGCTTTCCAACCTAGGAGATTTTAATTACTGGTACTGATATTGCTTTTCTAACACTGGTTTCATGAACTCCGTCGGGAGGGTAATACTGTAACGCCGTATGTGGTGTTAGATCGGAGATGGTGTAGTCACGTCCGGCGAAGGGACTCAAAAAGATTGACTGACTACAGAGTCAACGCTAAAGGGTGAAAACTGGAACGCTTGATTTGAACGGACTTAATGAAAGTATGAATCGAAAACAAAATCAAAACTAAGAGTATAGGAAAAGTCACACGTCTGTACGCAGATAATAGAATAATCCAAAAGGACGAGCGCATCATACATACATACGTACAAACACTACTTTCGGCAGATACACAATTACACGACACTAACTTCGATGCTAATATTCATGTCGGTGCAATTCGCATGTATCTCTAGTGATAAACGCATCCATTCCGTGGGGGAACCTTCATTCATCGTTTGAGAAGAAAAATAAACTCTGGTCTAAACTGCAGTAATAAAGATAAGGTTTATTGTTTGTGCGGTACAGAACGATGGCTTGTGACCTTTCCAATATCGGAATAAGAGCTCACAAGCAAACATACTGATGGGTCAGAAAAAACTTATAATTTTTTTTATTCCATCTTGATTGGAATGTGAAAGTATGTGCACATGCAAATTTTGGCCACTCGAGGGCGATTGGTTTGGGAGATATCGATGATACAGAAGTCAGATCTCGTCTGTGAAGACTGAACAAAAATTCCGGAAATACAGCTGCGATTTTAAATTACTGAAAGAAATGGAAAGCAAATATACTGTAATTGGTACTGGGTGACAGATACTAACTGTTGGAGGGTATGTTCATGATGGCCGCCATATTGAATATCGGTTGATTTTTTTAAATGGGAAGGGGGTCGTGTAATATGACATTCTGGGCTAGAATTTTACGGGAAATACGTTTCTGAAGTCAGTTTTGTCGTACATGTATTATTGTAAGAGTTAAGATAATGTGGTGTCAGTTGGGGTAATAGCTTATTTCTTTTTTTAAATATCGCAGGGAATAACAGCGATTATGACATGTGAATATAGTGTGGAAATCGATTTGTATAATTGTTTAGCACTTGTGCACTATTACTCATGTAAAAAAATGAAATCTTATAAAATTAGTTTCAACATGTCTGTTTATTACAAGCTGCTTCTGTGTCTCAATAAGCATTCCCTTGTAATAGACAGTTGCTTACACAGTACTTATGAATAATACGTAGATGTTTTACATGTTAAGCGTTTCTAGATATATTTGTTCTACCAGGATGCATTTGTATGTGTATTTATGTATCTGTGCTATATAAATCCAAACTGTTAGATAACTCTACATCAAATTTTGCATGGGTTTTTCTCTTGACTATTGAAAGACCGAGCGATGTGTCTTCTTCCGATGCGTAGATTCAGATATTGTAGTTCATGAACGACCGACCAGGAACCTTGTTGGATCTTACATTCTCAGAGTCAGACCTATCTACAACACACTTTGTATTGGTCCTTGTCTTTTTCTCCTTTCCTCTCCTTCCAATGTATACACACGTTCCAAGTTTGTTGGGAACACTATAAAATAAATTGTCATTCACCAAAGGCATATTGCTAGACCTATCTACATCAACTTATGCTTTGGCCTTTCGTTTGATTATATAAAGATCGTAAACTGGCTGACTTCAATGTATATAAAATAAAGAATCAAGTTTCTCAACAGAACCACCAGAAACGGTCATCAAATCTGCTCCGTTAAACTTACGTGTATCAAATTTTGCATGGATTAATCATTTGAGTGGGGTAGACCATAGGCTATATCGGGTCCCAAGTTGTACACTACATGCCCATATCTCGTGATAGAACTACCAAATGGTTCTCAAATTCGTACAGGATCACTATTGTCCACCATAAACGGAAGGACATAAGACCTAGTATGGTATAAATAAAGGAGATACAGAAATTATATTTTTTGTCATTAAAAAAAACAAAACTTTTCTTGACATTGCGTTTATCTGTACAAACATCACCAATGACAATTAGTCTGGAACATACACACTGCAGTAATGATAGTCCACAAAAGAGTGTGCAAAGCACATCTTCTCTGTACACCATCCACAGCGAATAACTGCTGTTCACACTTATAACAATGTCCGTTCAAATTCTTGAAGCAGTAATCAGTTGTGTTCTCAAAATGGTCTTCATTTCTTGCAGCTAATCCAGCCAAAACTCATCCATACTGATGTGCGCGCTCAAATCGTGGAGAAAGGAACTGTTGAAATGCCAACGACTGTAATTTCAGAATGTTATCTCGCTGCTGCAAGGTGCCAGCCGACTGGTGGAAATCAATGTCACGCGATAACTCACGTATCATATATTTATACATGCGGAAAAAATATCGATCGAGAGGCGGAAGTTCATATGTTGTATTTGCTGGTATTATCTTTATCGTCAGTTTGGC
>JAGDQP010039895.1:1174-16899 GCA_022664845.1 Lepisma saccharinum | reverse complement strand
GCAATCAATATTGTAGTCGTAACAATCTAGGTTGTAGTCTTAACAATCTATATTGTAGCCTTAGCAGTATATAATGCAATCTTAACAACCGATATGGTAGTCTTAACAACGGATATAGTAGCTTCAAGTACTAATATTGTACTATTATCGATCGATAATATAGTTTTAAAAATCGATTTGGAGTCTTAACAATTGATATCGTAGTCTTAACAATGAATATTGTAGTCTTGACAATCTATATTGTAGTCTTAACAATCTATATTGTAGTCTTAACAACCGATATGTTAATCTTAACAACCGATTTCGTAGTCTTAACAACCTATTCGATAGTCTTAACCACCGATATTGTAGTATTAAACAATCGGTATGGAGTCTTAACAGTCGATATGATAGTGTTAACAATCTATATTATAGTCTTAACAACCTATATGGTAGTCTTAACAACCGATATTGTAATATTAACTACCGATAATGTAGTCCTAACAATCGATATGGAGTCTTAACACTCTTTATTGTAGTCTTAACAGTCTATATTGTAGTCTTAAAATATATATTGTAGAATTATCATTCTATATTGTAGTCTTAACAACATAAATGGTGGTCCCAACACACGATATGGTAATTTTAACAACCGATATTGTAGTCTTAACTATCGATATGGTAGTAATACCTATCGATAATGTAGTCTTAACTATCAATTTGGGGTCTTGACAATCGATATTGTAGTATTCACGACCTATACTGTAGCCTTAACTATCTATATTGTAGTCTTAACCATCAATATGGTAGTCTTAACATCCGATATGGTAGTCTTAAAACCCGATATGGTGGTCTTAACAACTGATATTGTAGTCTTAATAACCGATATGATAGTTATAACTCTCGATAATGTAGTCTTAATAATCGATATGGAGTTTTAACTATTTATATTCTAGTCTTAAGAATCTATATTCTATTCTTAAGAATCTATATTATATTCTTAACAATCAATATTGTAGCCTTAACAATCTATATTGAAGTCTTAACAACCTATATGGTAGTCTTGGCAACCGATATGGTAATTTCAACAACCGATGTTGTAGTCTTAACTATCGATATGGTAGTCTTAACAATCTATATTGTAGACTTAACAATTTATATTTTAGTCTTAACAATCTATATTGTAGAATTCACAATCTATGCAGTAGACTTAACCACCGATATGGAAGTCTTAACAACGGATATGGTAGTCCTAACAACCAATATTGTAGTCTTAACAATCGATATCGCAGTCTCAACAATCGATATGGAGCCTTATCAATGGATAACGTAGTCTTAACAATCTATATTGTAGACTCAACAATTTATTCTGTAGCCTTAACAATCGATGTTGAGTCATAATAATCTTTATTGTAGTCTTAACAGTCTATATTGTAGTCTTAACAACCGATATGATAGTCTTAAGTATCGATAATGTAGTCTTAACTTTCGATAACGACTCTTATCAATCGATATGCTAGCCTTAGCAATCAATATTGTAGTCATAACAATCTAGATTGTTGTCTTAACAATCTATATTGTAGCCTTAGCAATCTATAATGTTGTCTTAACAATCGATATGGTAGTCTTAACAACAGATAATGTAGCTTTAACTACTAATATTGTACTCTTAACTATCGATAACATAGTCTTAAAAATCGATATGGAGTCTTAACAATCGATATTGTAGTCTTAACAATGCATATTGTAATCTTAACAATGTTTATTGTAGTCTTAACAATCTATATTGTAACCTTTACGATCTATAATGTAGTTTAAACAACCGATAATATAGTCTTAACAACGGAAATTGTCGTCTTAACAACGGATATAGTAGTCTTAACAACCGATATTGTAGACTTAACAACCGATATGGTAGTCTTAACTATGGATAATGTTGTCTTAACAATCGATATGGAGCCTTAATAATCGATATAGTAGTCTTAACAATCTATATTGTAGTATTAACAATATATATTGTAGTCTTAACAATCCAGATTGTAGTCTTAAATATCTATATTGTAGCCTTAAAAATCTCTATTGCATTCTTGGCAATCGGTATGGTAGCCTTAACAATCAATGTGGTAGTGTTAACGATTTATATTGTAGCCTTAACAAGGAATATGGTAGTCTTATTAACCTATATCGTAGACTTAACTATCGATAATGTAGTCTTAACGATAGATTTCGGGTCTTAACAATCAATTTTGAAGTCTTTACAATCTATATTGTACTCTTTAGAATCTATAATATAGCCTTAACAATCAATATCAAAGTCTCAACAAATTTATAAGGAGCCTTGTCAATCGATAGCGTAGTCTTAACAATCTGTATTGTAGACTCAACATACTATTTTGTAGCCTTAATAATCGATATTGAGTCATAATAATCTATATTGTAGTCTTAATAGTCTATATTGTGGTCTTAACAATCGATATGGAGTCTTCACAATCTAAACGGTGGTCTTAACAATCTATATTGTGGTCTCAACAATATCTATTGTACTCTTAACAATCTATATTATAGCCTCAATAATCTATATTGTTGGCATAAATCTATATTGTAGTCTTAACAATTTAAATTGTAGCCTTAACCATCTATATTGTAGTTTGAACAAACGATATGGAAGTATTAACAACCAATATGGTAGTCTTAACAACCGATATGGTAGATATAACTATCAAAAATATAGTCTTAACAATCGATTTCGGGTCTTAACAATACATTTTGAATTCTTAGCAATATATATGGTATTCTTAACGATCCATATTGTATTCTTAACAAGGAATATAGTAGTCTTAATAACTGATATCATAGTCTTAACTATCGATAATGTAGTCTTAACAATCGATATCGGGTCTTAACAATAAATTTTGAAGTTTTTACAATCTATATTGTAGTCTTTACAATCTATATTGTAGCCCTATCAAACGATATCGCAGTCTTAACAATCTATATTGTAGTCCAAACAGTCTATATTGTTGTCTTAACAATCGATATGGAGTCTTATCAATCCGTATGTTTGTCTTAACAATCTACAGATGCTTATCAGAATAATGGAAACACTTGTAGTTGGGAACACGTCAGATGTATGGGTTGGCAGTGGTGTCGTGGCGACCGCAGCACCGGACTGCTGTTGGTGGTGTGTTAGGTCGGTCTCCATACTACGTCAGGCGTCGTGGTACAAGAGTGTACAGTGGCTGCAGCAGACGGAGGTAGTGTAAAATGGGAGACCTCTCAGAGTTTCAAAGAGGGCAAATGGTTGGTGCGCGGTTATGTGGAGTGAGTGTGACGGCAGTGGCTAGTGTGTTAGGTGTGTCTCCAGGGACGGTGTCGAAGGTGATGACGGCCTACACAACACACGGGAAAACCACATCGGGGAAGCGGAACAGTGGGCGGAATAAAAGCATCAGTGACAGGGCACGCCGGGTATTAAAGCGCATTGTCACGCGGAACCGTCGTGCCACTGCGGCGCAAGTGACGGAGGAACTCAATCAGCACCTCCCCCAACCTGTTTCGACAATCACAGTCCACCGCGAATTACATGACATGAACTTACGGGGTCGTGTTGCACGCGCCAAACCTATCATCAGGGACCAGAACGTTTTAGCACGCCGCAAATGGTGCCGCGACATGCAACTTGGACCGTTGACGACTGGAAACGTGTGGATGAGTCACCATTCACCCTATTCCAAACCACGGGCGGTGTTTATGTGTGGAGAACGCCCAACGAAGCGTATGATCTGCAGTGTCTCCGCCCATCTGTGAAACATGGCGGCGGCACGACACGGTGATGCTGTGGGTCGCAATATCATGGTTTTCATTGGGTCCTGTGGTCACACTTCGCGGACGCATCACTGTCAACGAATATGTCGCAATTTTAGGAGACCACTTGCATCCTATGGTCCGGATGTTGTTCCCGGACAATGACGCCATATTCCAGGATGATAATGCACCCATTCACACAGCTGTAGTTGTTGCAGCGTGGTTTGAGGAACATCGAGATGAAGTTCAACACCTCCCCTGGCCCGCCCAATCCCCAGATCTCAACATAATTGAACATCTGTGGTCCATCTTGGAAACACGACTCCGGCGACGATTTCCACCTCCATCCTCTCTCACAGAACTGGCCGATGATCTGCACGAGGAATGGTGTAATATTCCACTTGCTACCATTCACGACCTCTATGCCTCCATCCCACGTTGCATCAAGGCTGTTCTGAAGGCGAAAGGTGGCCCGACACCATATTAATCTGGTAAGTTGCACTTTCGTTCAGGTGTTTCCGTTATTCTGATAAGCATCTGTATATTTTAGACTCAACAATATATATTGTAATCTTAACAATCCATATTATAGCCTCAACAACCAATATTTCTGGCATAAACATCTATGTTGTAGAATTAACAATCTAAATTGTAGTCTTAACCATCTATAATGTAGTTTGAACAAACGATATGGAAATATTAACAGAGGATATTGTAGTCTTAACAACCGATATTTTAAACTTAACTATTGATGATGTAGTTTTTCACAATCAATATTGTAACCTTACAATCTATATTTTAGTCTTCACAACCGATAAGGTATTCTTAACAACATATATGTTTTTTTTACAGCCGGTATGGTAGTCTTAACTATCGATAATGTTGCCTTAACTATAGATATGTAGTCTTTACAATCGATAATGGAATCTTTACAATCGATTTGGTAATCTTAACAATCTATATTATAGTCATAACAATCGATATGGAGTCATAACAATCTATATTGTAATCTTAACAATCTATTGTGCAGTCTTAACAACCGATATGGCAGTCTTAACAACGGATATGGTAGTCTTAACAACCGATATTGTAGTATTAACAACAGTACAACCGATATTGATGTCTTAACTATCGATAATGCAGTCTTAATAATCGATTTGGGGTCTTAATAATCAATATTGCAGTCTTAACAATCTATATTGTAGCCTTTACAATAAATATTGTAGTCCTAGCATTCTATATTGTAGTCTTAACAATCGATATGGGGTCTTAGCATCCGATATTGTAGTCTTAACTTTCGATAACGTAGTCTTTACAATCTACATGTGGGCTTAACAATCGATAATGTAGTCTTAGAAATCTATATTTTAGTTTAGCAATATATATTTTAACTTTAACAATATATTTTGTAGTCTTAACCATCTATATTGTAGTCTTAACAACAGATATCTTAGTCTTAACAATCGATATTGAAGTTTCACGAACCGAAATGTTAGTCTTAACTATCGATAATGTTGTCTTAGCTATCGATATGTAGTCTCAACAATCGATATGGTAGTGTACCAATCTATATTGTAGTCTTAACGATGGATATGGAGACATAACAATCAATGTTGTAGTCTTAACAATCTATATTGTAGTCTTAAAAACCGATATGGTAGCCTTACCAACCGAAATGGTAGTCTTACTAACCGATATGGTAGTCTTAACTCTCGATAATGTAGGCTTAACTATTGATAACGTAGTCTTAACAATCGATACAGACGCACAACAATCGATATGGTAGTCCTAACAATCTATATTGTAGTTTTAACAATCCATATTCTAGTCTTGATAATCTATATTGTTGCCTTAAAAACAAATATGGTAGACTTATCAACTAAAATGCTAGTATTAACAACCGATACGGTAGTCTTAACTACCGATATTGTAGTCTTAACTTTTGATGATGTAGTTTTAGCGATCTATATTCTAGCCTTACAATCTATATTCTGGTCTTCACAAACGAACAGGTATTCTTAACAGATATGGTATTCTTAACAACTGATATGGTAGTCTTAACTATCGATAATGTAGCCTTAACAATCGATATGGAGTCTTCACAATCGATATGATAGTCTTAAAAATCTATATTGTAGTATTAACTATCTATATTGTAGTCTTAACAATCCAGATTGTAGTCTTAACATTTTATATTGTAGTCTTAAAAATCTTCATTGCATTCTTGGCAATCGGTATGGTAGTTTTAACAACCGATATTGTAGTCTTAAGAACCGATATTGTCGTCTTAACTATCGATAATGTTGTCTTATCATTTGATTATGCAGTATAAAACATCGATATTGTAGCCTTGACAATCGATATGGAAGTCTTAACAACCGATATGGTAAGTTTAACTATCGATAATATAGTCTTAACAATCGATATGGAGTCATAACAATCAATATGGTAGTGTTAACGATCCATATTGTAGTCTTAACAAGTAATATGGTAGTCTCAATAACCGATATCGTAGTCTTGCTATCGATAATGTAGTCTTAACAATCGATTCGGGGTCTTTACAATCAATGTTGAAGTCTATATACAATCTATATTGTATTCTTTACAATCTATATTGTAGCCTTAAAATTAGATATCGCAGTCTTAACAATCGATATGAAGCCTTATCAATCGATAACGTAGTCTTAACAATCTATATTGTAGACACAACTATCTATTTTGTAGCCTTAACAATCGATATTGGGTCATAGTAATCTATATTGTAGTCTTATCATTCTATATTCTAGTCTTAACAATCGATATGAATTCTTAACAATCTATACGGTAGTTTCAACAATCTATATTGTAGTTTCAACAATATATATTGTTTTAGTAACGAACTATATTACAGCTTCAACAATCTATATTGGTGGCATAAAAAACAATATTGTAGTCTTAACAATCTAAATTGTATTATTAACCATCTACAGTGTAGTTTGAACAAACGATTTGGAAGTATTAACAACCGATATGGTAGACTTAACAACCGATATTTTGGTCTTAACTATTGTTGATGTAGTTTTAACAATCTATATTGTAGCCTTACAATCTATGTTGTAGTCTTCACAACCAATAAGGTATTCTTAAAACCGATATGGTAATCTTAACTACCGATAATGTAGAATTAACGAGCGATATGGTGCCTTAACAATCTATATGGTAGTCTTAATAATGTATATTGTAGTTTTAACAATCTATATTATAGTCATAACAATCTATATTATAGCCTCAACAATCTACATTGTTGGCTTTACAATCAATATTGTAGTCTTAACAGTCTACAGTGTAGTCTTAAACGTCTGAATTGAAGTATAAACAACCGATATGGAAACCTTATCAACCGATATGGTAGTCTTAACAACCGATATGGTAGTCTTAACAACCGATATGGTAGGTTTATCTACCGATAATATAGTCATAACAACCGATATTGTAGCTTTAACAACCAATATTGTCGTCGTAACTATCGATAATGTTGTCTTAACAATCGATAATGTAGTCTTAACAATAAATAGTGTAGTCTTATACTCGATATAGAAGTCTTAACAACCGATATGTTAGTCTTAACAACCGATATGGTAGGTTTAACTATCGATAATATAGTCTTAACAATCCATATTTAGTCTTAACCATCTATATTGTAGCCTTTCGAATCTATATTGTAGTCTTAACAGCCGATATGGTAGTCTTAATACCGATATTGTAGTCTTAACTATCGATATCGTAGTCTTAACAACTGATATTGTAGTATTAACTACCGAGATGCTATTCTTAACTATCGATAATGTTGTCTTAACTTAAGATATGTAGTCTTTAAAATCTATATTGTAGTTTTTACAATATATATTGTAGCCTTAAAAATCGATATTGCAGTCTTAACAATCGATATGGATCCTTATCAGTCTATATTCTAGTCTTAACAATCGATTAGGAGTCTTAACAATCTATATGGTAGTCTTAACAATCTATATTGTAGTCTCAACAATATATATTGTGGTCATAACAATCTATATTATAGCCTCAACAATCTATATTGGTGGAATAACAACCAATATTGTAGTCTTAAGAATCTAAATTGTAGCCTTAACCATCTATAGTGTTGTTTGAAGAAATGGTTTGGAAGTATTATCAACCGATATGGAGTTTTAACTATCGACATGGTAGTCTTAAATGTCGATGATGTAGTCTTAACAACCAATATGCAGTCTTAGCAATCGATATGGTAGTTTTAACATTCTACATTGTAGTTTTAACAATCTATATTGTAGTCCTAACAATCTATATTGTAGCCTTGCCAATCTATTTTGTGGTCTTAACAGCCGATATGGTAGTCTTAAAAACCGATATTTATTCTTAACTATCGATATCGTAGTCTTAGCAACCGATATTGTAGTACTAACAACCAAAATTGTAGTCTTAACTATTGATAATGTTGTCTTAACTATAAATATGCGGTCTTTACAATCTATAATGTAGTCTTAACAATCGATAATGTAGTCTAAACAATCTATATTGTAGTCTTAACAACCGATATTGAAGTCTTATCAATCGATAACGTAGTCTTAACAAACAATATGGAGTCTTAACAACCGATATTGTAGTCTTAACTATCGATATCGTAGTCTTAACAACCGATATTTTAGTATTAACAAACGAGATGCTATTCTTAACTATCGATAATGTTGTCCTAACTTAAGATATGTAGTCTTTAGTCTTAACAACCGATATGAAAACCTTAACAACCGATATGGTAGTCTTAACAACCGACATGGTATGTCTACATATCGATAATATAGCGATAAAAACCGATATTGTAGTCTTAACTATCGATAAAATTGTCTTAACAATCGATAATGTAGTTGTAACAATAGATATTGTAGACTTGTCAATCGATATAGAAGTCTTAAGAACAGATATGGCAGTCTTAAATGTCGATCATGTAGTCTTAACATCAAATATGAAGTCTTAAAAGCCGATATTGTAGTCTTAACAACCGATAATGTAGTTTTGTCAATCGATAACGTAGTCTTAACAATATGTATGGAGCCTTATCAAATGATAATATGGTCTTCATAATCTATATTGTAGACTCGACCATCTATTTTGTACCCTTAACAATCGATGCTGAGTGCTGATAATCTATATTGTAGTCTTAACAGTCTATATTGTAGACTTAACAAGCGATATGGTAAACTTAACAACTGATATGGTACTCTTAACAGCCGATATTGTCGTCTTAACTATCGGTAATATAGTCTTAACAATAGATAATGTAGTCTTAACAATCGATACTGTAGTCTTAACAATAGATATGGAAGTCTTAACAAGCGAAATGGTAGTCTTAACAACTGATATGGTATTCTTAACAACAGATATGGTAGTCCCAACTATCGTTAATGTAGTCTTAACAATCGATATGGAGACTTAACAATGTATATAGCAGTCTTAGCAATCTATATTGTAGTTTCAAGAATATATATTGTAGTTTAACAATTTATATTATAGATTCAACAATCTATATTGTTGGAATAACAATCTAATTTGTAGTCTTAACAATATAAATTGTAGCCTTAACCATCTCTATTGTAGTTTGAACAAACGATATGGAAGTGTTAACAACAAATATGTTAGTCTTAACAACGGAAATTTTAGTCTTAACTATTGATGATGTAGTCTTAACAATCTATATTGTAGCCTTACAATCTATATTGTAGTCTTGACAACCGATAAGGTATTCTTAACAACAGATATGATTTTCTTAACAACCGATATGGAAGTCTTAACAACCGATATTCTTGTCTTAACTATCGATAATGTAGTCTTAACAATCGATAATGTAGTCTTAACAATCGATATGGAGGTTTAACAATCGATAATATAGTCTTAGCAATCTATATTGTAGTTAAAAATATATGTTTTAACATTAACTTATTATGTAGTATTAAAAATCTATATTGTATTCTTCACAACAGATATTGTAGTCTTAACAACCGATAGTGCAGTCTTGACAAACCGAAATGGTAGTCTTAACTATCGATAATGTTGTCTTAGCTATATATATGTAGTCTCAACAATCAATATTGCAGTGTTAAAAATCTATATTGTAGTCTTAACAATCGATATGGAGTCATAACAAATTTTATTGTAGCCTTAACTATTTATATTGTAGTCTTAACAACCGATATGGTAGTCTTACCAACCGATTTGGTAGCCTTATCTACCAATATTTAAGTCTTAACTCTCGATAATGTAGCCTTAATGATCGATAACGTAGTCTTAACAATCGATATGGATGCTCAACTATCGATATGGTAGTCATAAAAACATATACTGTAGTTTTAGCAATCTATATTGTAGCCTTAACAATCTATATTGTAGTCCTGACAGCCGATATGGCACTCTTAACAACCGATAAGGTAGTCTTAACAACCGAAATTGTAATCTTAACGATCGATAATATTGTCTTAACTACCGACATGTAATATTAACAATCGACAATGTAGTCCTAAAAATCGATACGATAGTCTAAACAATCAATATTGTAGTCTTAAAATCGATATATTGTCTTAACAATCTATATTGTAGTTTTAACGATGTAAATTGTAGCCTTAATAATCTATATTGTAGTCTTCACAACCGATATTGTAGTCTTAACTATCGATAATGTAGTCTTAACAATCGTTATGGAGTCTTAACAACATATATGGTAGTCTTAACGATCTATATTGTAGTCTTAACAATAAATATGGTAGTCTTAATAATCGATATTGTAGTCTCAACAGTATATATATTGTAGTTTTAAGAATCTAAATTATAGCCTCAACAATCTATATTGTTGGCATCAAAATCTATATTGTAGTTTGAACAAACGATATGGAAGTATTAACAACCGATATCGAAATCTTTCCTATCGATAATGTAGAATTAACCAGCGATATGGAGACTTAACAATCTATATGGTAGTCTTAACAATCTGTATTGTAATTTTAACAATCAATATTTAAGTCTTAACATTCCATATTATAGCCTCAACAATCTATAGTGTTGGCTTGACAATCTATACTGTAGTCTTAAAAATCTATATTGTAGCCTTAACAATCAATATTGTTGTCTTGACAATCTGTATGGTATTCTTAACGTATGTTATGGTAGTTCTAACAACTGATACTGTCGTCTTAACTATCGATAATTTTGTCCTAACTATCGATATGTAGCCTTAACAATCGACAATGCTGTCTTAACAATCGATATGGCAGTCTTAACAACCGCTATGGCAGTGTTAACAACCGTTATGGAAGTCTTAATAACCTGTTTTTATAAGAATACCATATCTGTTGTTAAGAATACTTTATTGATTGTTAAGACTACAATATAGATTGTAAGGCTACAATATAGATTTTTAAAACTACATCATCAATAGTTAAGACTAAAATATCGGTTGTTAAGACTACCATATCGGTTGCTAAGGTTTCCATTTCGGTTGTTCAGATTACAATATAGATGGTTAAGACTACACTATAGATTGTTAAGAATACAATATATGTTTTTATGCCAGTAATATACAGTGTTGAGGCTATAATATAGATTGTAAAGACAACAATATAGATTGTTAAGATTACAATATACATTGTTAATACTACCATAATGATTGTTAAGACTCCATATTGTTTGTTAAGACTACATTATCAATAACTAAGACTACCATATCGATAGTAAAGACTACATTTTCGGTAATTAAGACTTCCATATTGGTTGTTAAGACTACCATATATTTTGTTAAGACTACCATATATATTGTTAAGGCTACAATATTTATTGTCAAGAGTGAAAGACAGATTGTTAAGACTATATTATATATTGTTAAGGCTACAATATAAATTGTTAAGGCTACAATATTTATTGTTAAGAGTGCAAGACAGATTGTTAAGACTATATTATAGATTGTTAAGGCTACAATATAAATTGTGAAGACTATCATATCGATTTTTAAGGCTCCATATTGTTCGTTAAGACTGCGTTTTCGATTGATAAGACTAAATTATCGGATGTTAAGAATGCAATATAGATTGTTAAGACTACATTATCGATTGTTAAGACTACATATATATAGTTAAGACAACATTACCGATACTTAAGACTACCATTTCGGTTGTTAATACTACAATATCGGTTGTTAATATTACGATATCGATTGATAAGACTACAATATCGGTTGTTAAAACCACGATATGGATTGTTAAGACTACATTATCGATTGTTAAGACTACATTTTAGATTGTAAAGAATACATATTTATAGTTAAGACAACATTATCGATAGTTAGGACTACCATTTTGGTTATAAAGACTACAATATAGATTGTTAAGGATACAAAATAAATTGTAAAGGCTACAATATTGATTGTAAATACTTCAAAAATGATTGTTAAGACCCTAAATCGATTCTTAAGACTACATTATCGATAGCTAAAACTATAATGTCGGTTATTAAGACTACCATATTCCTTGTTAAGACTACAATATGTATCGTTAACACTACCATATCGATTGTTAAGACTAAATATGGATTGTTAAGACTATATTATCGATAGTTAAACATACCATATCGGTTCTTAAGACTACCATATCGGTTGTCAAGACTTCTATATCGGTTGATAAGACACAAATATATATTGTTAAGACTACATTATCGATTATAAGACAACATTATCTATTATTAACACGACAATATCGGTTGTTAAGACTACAATATCGGTCGTTATGACTATACTATCGATTGGTAAACCTACCATATCGGTTGTTAAGACTACCATCTCGGTTGTTAAGGTTTCCATATCGGTTGTTCAGACTACAATATAGATGGTTAAGACTACAATATAGATTGTTAAGACTACAATATAGATTGTTAAGCCAAAAGTATAGATTGTTGAGGCTATAATATAGTTTGTTTAATTATAATATAGATTGTTAAGACTACAGTATATATTATTAAGACTACCACATAGATTGTTAGGACACCATATTGCTTGTTAAGGCTAAATTATCGATAGTTAAGATTACCATATCGGTTTTTAAGAATACCATATTTGCTGTTAATAATGCCTTATTGATTTTGAAGACTACAATATAGATTGTTAAAACTGCATCACCAATAGTTAAGACTATATATGGTTTGTTAAGACTACCATATCGGTTGTTAATACTTCCAAATCGTTTGTTCAAAATACACTATATATGGTTAAGGCTACAATTTAGATTGTTAAGACTACAATATTGGTATGATGCAACCAATATAGATTGTTCAGCCTATAATATAGATTTTTATAACCACAATATATATTGTTGAGACTACAATATAGATTGTTAAAACTACCATATAGATTGTTAAGATTCCATATCGATTGTAAAGACTATATTATTGATAGTTAAACTTAAAATGTCTGTTGTTTAGACTACCATATCGGTTGCTAAGACTACCATACCGATTGCCAAAAATGCAATATAGATTTTTAAGGCTACAATATAAATTGTTAAGACTATTGTCTGGATTGTTAAGACTACAATATAGATTTTTAATACTACATCATCAATAGTTAAGACTACCATATCGCTTGTTAAGAATACCATATCGGTTGTTAAGACTAACATACCGGTTGTTACGAGTACCATATCGGCTGTCAAGTCTACAGTATAGATTATTCAGGCTACAATATAGATCGTTAAAACTACAAGATAGATGGTTAAGACCGTATATCGATTGTTAAGACTATAATATAGATTGTTGAGACTAACGAATCGTTTGTTAAGACTACAATATCGATTGTTAATATTACATATCGATAGTTAAGACAACATTATCGATCGTTAAGATTACAATATCGGTTGTTAAGACTACCATATCGGTTGTTAAGAGTACCATATCGCTTATCAAGACTACAATATAGATAGTTATGACTACAATATATATTGTTCAGACTTGAATATAGATTGTTAAAACTGCAATCTAGATTGTTAAGACTACCAAATCGATTGTTGAGCGTCCATATCAATTGTTAAGACTACGTTATCAATAGTTAAGCCTACATTATCGAGAGATAAGACTAGGATTTCGGTTGTAAAGACTACCGTATCGGTTGGAAAGACTACCATATCGGTTAATAAAACTGCAATATAATTGTTAAGGCTAAAATATAGATTGTTATGACTCTATATCCATTGTTAAGACTACAATATAGATTGTAAACACTACCATATCGATTGTTGAGACTACATATCGATAGCTAAGACAACATTATCGAAAGTTAAGACTACCATTTCGGTTGTTAAGACAACAATATCGGTTGTTAAGAGTAGGATATATGTTATTAAGACTACAAAATAGATTTTTACGGTTAAAATATATATTGTTAAACTACAATGTTGATTGCTAAGACAACATTATCGATTGTTAAGACTACGTTATCGATATTTAAGACTACAATATCGGTTGTTAAGACTTCCAAATCGGTTGTTAAGTCTACCATTTCGATTGTTAAGACCACAGTATGGATTGTTAATTCCACAAAATAGACTGTTAAAACTACAGTATAGATTGTTAAGACTACAATGTAGATAGTTAAGACTACAATAACTGTTGTTAAGACAACCATACCGGTTCTCAAGACTATCATATCGGTTGTTAAGACTGCAATATCGAATGCTAAGGCTACAATATAGATTGTAAGGACTACAATATAGATTGCTAAGACTGCAAAATTGATTGTTAAGACCCCAAATCTATTGTTAAGACTACATTATCGATAGTTAAGACTTCAATATCGGTTGTACTGTTGTTAATATTATAATGTCGGTTGTTAAGACTACCATATCGGTTGTTAAGACTATAATATAGATTGTTGAGACTACCATATCGATTGTTAAGATTGCACAGTTGATTGTTAAGGTTACAATCTATATTGTTAAGACTACAATACAGATTAAGACTAAAATTTAATTGCTAAGAATACAATATGGATAGTTAAGACTATATATCGGATGTTATGATTGCGTTATCGATTGTTAATACTACGATATCGGTTGCTAAGACTACCATATCGGTTGTTAAGTCTACCATATCGGTGGTTAAGACTACAATATAGATAGTTAAGGCTACAGTATAGATCGTGGATACTACAATATCGATTGTTAAGACCCCAAATTGAATGTTAAGACTACATGATCGATAGTTAAGACTACCATATCGATAGTTAAGACTACAATATCGGTTGTTAAAATTATCATATCGGTTGTTGAGGCTACCATATAGGTTATTCAGACTACAATATAGATTGTTAAGTCTACAATATATATATATATTTAAGACTACAATATAGACTGTTAAGACTACAATAAAGAATGTTAAGACTCCATATCGATTGTTAAGACTACTTTATCGATAGTTAATATTACAAAATCGGTTGTTAAGGCTACCATATCGGTTGTTAAGGCTATAAAATAGATTGTTCAGACTACCATATCGATTCATAAGACTCCATATTGGTTGTTAATTCTACGTGATCGACATTTAGGACTGCCATGTCGATAGTTAAGACAACATTACAGATAGTTAAGACTACCATTTCGGTTGTTAATACTACCATATCTGTTGTTAAGACTATAATATAGATTATTGAAACTACCATATCGATTTTTAAGACTCCATATATATTGTTTGTTAAGACTACGTTATCGATTGATAAGACTACAATATTGGTTGTTAAGACTACAATATTGGTTTTAAGACTACAATATAGATTGGTAAGACTACAATAAAGAATATTAAGACTCCATATCGATTTTTAAGTCTACTTTATCGATAGTTAATATTACAATATCGGTTGTTAAGACTACCATTTTGGTTGTTAA
>JAGDQP010039894.1:0-17523 GCA_022664845.1 Lepisma saccharinum | reverse complement strand
ATTCCTAACTACTTTGTTTTTGCATTTCAGCCATGCAGTTCGAGTGGAACAGATCCCGAGGACGACATAGATCAGCTTATAAAGAAATTAAGCTACGAAGAAATTAATTTATCTATAGAAATTGTTAAACGTTTACTTGGCGCCGATGGAAATGAAAGGTGTGAAGGTGTGAAGAAAGAAAACAATGTGGAGATAAAACAAGAGAAGGAATCCGAAAGTATAAGAACTGACTTAGGGGAGTGTTTAGAGGACCAGAAGCCCCCTTCGCAGGTGCGTTGTTCCGAACAGTATACAGTATTTATTTGTTATCTTCATATAAATACAATTTACTTTCAGTTTCTTCTCTGTTTTTATATTAATATATTTTAAAGATTCTGCCTCATGCTAATAAGATAATTGTTTTCAGTGACCCCTTTAGGAATCCGCATTTGTTTTGTGGCCTCTTAGTAACAATACAGGAATCAGTGGTTGCTCGATATATCAAAGAGATCGTTTGCTCCACTTCCAAAATTCAGATTTGTGGTAAAATTAGTATCGTTTTAGGCAAAATTGTGTGCATGCACAGTCAGTGTCTCCTAAATTGTCGTTGACTTCCCCCCCTCCCCTTTCGCCCGAATCCACCTGCCCGAAGATTCTGAAATCTTGTACCTTAAACAACTTATTTGAAATTGTAACCACAATTATTTAGAAATTTAAACATCTTGTGATAGATGTGTTTTTCTTATCAACCTAATTTATATAAATATATGTAGGTCATAAGAGATTAACATTGTGCAAGTTTGTGCCTTTGAAAAAGTTCACCTGTGCAGTATGAAACGCTAAAGTTCAGGGTCATGGACCTCTTTTGTTGTGAAAATGTAAATGAGGCCTACTTCGGAATGCTATAGCTTTGTAAAGCAACATTATTCAAGGCTTGTTTTTAGATATATTGATAGTACTATATTAGCTGATGATGGCTATCCAAAAATTCTAATGGGGCATTGTTGCTTTCCATTATTGAGAGGCAACAAGAATAGAACTAAAAATCCAATTTTGTATGTTTTAAAGTATATTTTCTTAATTAAGCAGCAACAGGGCAAAATACATTCTCGTGAAATTTTAAGTTACGGTGAAACTAAAATATGTGATATGTTAAAAATGAGGGTCTCAATGCTGTTATGGGTGAGAGCTACTTGAAATTTAAAGATGTCCGAAATTTGCGATTTTTAATGGTCTTGAATCAGATTCACCGTGGGAAGATCTGATTGTACCTTATTGTAGCTGGAGATGCCTGCAAATGTTAGGAAAAGAGAAAACGGTGCGGTCTTTTTTATTTTCCAAAGAAAAAGCATTCTTAACATGTATTTCACTGTTTTGGGGCCAGTCCTTCTGAAATCTTTCAGCTTAGTTGCTCGACCCCTTAAATTTAATCCAAAAGTCTCGCTGCTATCCGCTCTGTCCATTTTTTCTCCTACCATGTGAAAATGCTTTTGGTTTGTTTTTGTGAAGTTCTTGTACACCTGGCTCTTTGGTATTCTAACATGTAAATACCTTTTCTCTACATTTTTTTACCACCTTTTGTATATAAAATGGTAAAAAAAAATGTATATTAACTTGTATATTAAATGAAAGACAGAAAAAACAAAACGGAAATATTGGGTTTTGGAAACAAGATTCTCTTATGAGCCTTCATATTCTTTCTCTTCAGTGTACTTTTATTACTTACTGTACAAAAATATAACTTCAATCATTTTCGTGCAAAAAAAGCATTCTGAAAAACGGCATTGATTCTATTTCGATAATTTCATTTGGATACTCTTTTGGCCACTTCGATTACTTTCTAGACTTTTCATGCAGGCGACTAAAATTAACAAGCAGACTTTAGATCTAACAAGGATGTTTGTTTTCATTTCCTATGATAAATCAGTTCAGAAATATTACATTCTTCGTAAACGCAAATTTTGGCATATTCCGGAGTACAAAAATGACCACCATTAATTAATCGGTTGAGATAAAAATCAAAATTACTCGTTCTGAACTATTCTTGCATAAGATATATAAATGTTTAATGATGGAAATGCGGTCACGTTTCGCAAAAGCGTTTTCTCATGGTGTGAGAAGATGGACAGGGACTTGCGTTAAGGATACTCCATTTTACCGAGTGAAGTTGGTTAACAGTGTGGCCAGGTTATGGAGGCGGGAAAATGACAGATGGGTCGGAGAAAACACCAGATGGAGAAGAAAGTGTGAAAGTTCCTAGGAGCAGGTACGGGGCATCCTGAAGGAAAAAGAGGGTAAAGAAACAGAGGTGAAATTATAATAATAATGAGAACGAAAGGGAAAGGGGAGTAAAGAAACAGTATAGAAAAATGGGAAGTTTAAAGGAGACGGAACGAAGAAAAGAGAAAGGAAGAATAAGAAGACACTGCGTTGCAGGGAGTTACAGGCAGTTGAGGTCAGGTTTAGGGTTGGCGGAAAGAATAGAGATGTACGTCTGCTCCCATCTCTTTTTAACTGTGGCAGGTGGGTCAGGGTTTCCGTGATAGAAAGTGTGTTCAAGTATGGGGAGTTGCGGAACTTCTGATTTGGAGGAGTAGTGATTGTTGTTGATGCGGATTGTTAAAGGAGTGTGGGGATCGCCAACGTAGAAGGCGGAACAGAGGTTACAGAATAGGAGATAAATAAGGTTGGACGATACGCAACTGCCGGAGTGTCGGGAATAGTAAGTCTCTTGAGTAACAGGATGTACGAAGGTCAGACTGGAATAAAAAATAGGACAGGTTCTACAGCGGGTGTCTGTTGCATTTGCTAGGTTTGAGGGTAGCGGTCGGGATTGGCCCAGTTCTGGTGAGAATCGTGTTGAGATTCGGAGGTCTGCGGTATAGTATTTTGGAGCACGTCGTGAAAACTCTTTCAGTTTCAGGTAACTCAGTGAGTATGGGGTGTGCTAGTTAGAGGAGGTTTTGGAGGTTCTGAAGGCTAGGGTGGTACTGGGTGAGAATATTTGGAGCGGAGGAAGCTTCGCGGGTAGGTCGGTTGGAGTTAGGGTGATTGCGGGCACGGTCCAGTTGTTTACGGATGAGGTGTTTGGAATATCCACAGGTCAGTTAGAGCTAAGGAGAGGACAATGAAATAATTTTGGACAGGTCGTCAGAGGGACAGAGCTGTTGAAATGCAGGTACTGCATACTGTTCGTACGTTTGATGTGAACTCCTTTCTTATGTCGATTGTTCTTGACCCAGACATCCATATTGAGGAAAGTTGTGTGTTCCCTCGAGAAGGTCCAAGTAAACTTGACGGAAAAGGTGCAGTTGGGATTTTGCAGGATTGTTTCCAGAGACTTCTGTCCGTGGGTCCAGAAAGAGAAAATATCGTCGATATAGCGTAGCTAGGAGGGGATTGAGAGGTATGTAATTGAGGTGTTGGGCCTCCAGGCGTCGTATGAAGAGGTTGGCGTAGGAAGGGACCATGTGAGTACCCATTGCTGTGCCTTTGATATGCAGGTATTATGGTTCTCAAAGATGAAGTTCTTCATGGTGAGGACAAACTGGGCTAGCTGAAGCAGAAATGATGTGCTTGGTTTACGAGGTCTGCGGCGTGTGTCGAGAAACTGTTCAAGGGCAGCCAGACCATGGGTGTAGGGGATGTTGATATAGAGTGACGTCACGTCGACTGTAACTTAGATGGTGTCAAGTGGGAGAGGATCAGAGATAGAATGTATTGTGAAGAGAAAGTAGTTGGTGTCCTTGATGTAAGAAGGAGAGCCTGGTCAAACGGTTCGAGATGGTGGTCAAGGAAGGGAGTGACAATACTGGAAACAATGGGTCTGCTGGGATTACCAGATATCCCTAATGGGTTTTGGGAATTAGGTAAATTTTAAGTGTTTTTTAATTGTCAGGACAGAGTGTAGTGACAGTGGAACGCGATAGCCCCTCATTGGGTCCATGCGGTTGGAGATAGGTGCGTGTTTTATTAAGGAATGATTGGGTAGGATCTTCCTCGAGGAAACGGTAAAACGTATGATCGCAAAGTTGTTTGAGGGCTTCGGATTGGTAGTCAGAGTGATTCATGAATACTCAGCGGATAATAATGGATCAGAACGAAGATTGGAGATATCTCTTCGTTCTTCGGTTGTGAAGTGGTTGGAACGTGCCAGTGAAGCCAGGGTTAGGTGTTTGTTTGGAGAGTAAGGAAATATACAGTTCAACAGGGTGTGTTGGAGGGAGAACGGGAGGGATTTTACTAGAGGGAGAAAGACATTTGTGAAGATTGGGATGAGTTTTGCTGTTAGAGGTTTTGCCCTGAAAGGCGTCGGCATGAGTGGACCAGTAGTAGTGCCACCTGAAGCTACGAGAAAATGTAAAGAAATCGTTAAGTAGGTTGGTTTATTCAAAATGGAGGGATAAAGGGAAGGAAACACCGTACGAACGGACTTTGTGTTCGGCATCTGAAACTGTGCGGGAAAAAGTTTGAGAACTGGCTTCGGACGTTTAGAATTTTTGGGGTGGCTTAAAGTGGTGGGTTCACTTATGCGGTTGTTCACTACCATCTCCAACCTTTGTCTAGGCTCTCCCTTCCTACATCAAGGATATCAACTACTTCCTCTCAACTATACATTCTATCTCTAATCCTCTCCCACCTGACACCATCTTAGTTTCAGTCGACGTGACGTCACTCTATACCAACATTCCCCACACCCATGGCCTCGCTGCCCTTGGAACACTTTCTCCACACGCCGCAGTCCTGGTGAACCCAGCACACCATTTCTGCTTCAGCTAGCACAATTTGTCCTCACCGTGAACAACTTCACATTTGAGAACCACAATTTCCTGCAAATCAAAGGCACAAACATGGGTACTTGCATGGCCCCTTCTTACGCCAACCTTTTCTTGCGAAACCTGGAGACCCAATACCTCAACTCCATACCTCGCAAACTCTTCACCTAGCTTGGCTATATCGACAAAGTTTTCTTGATCTGGATCCACGGACAAGAGTCTCGGGAAATATTTCTGCAAAACCTCAACTGCACCTTTCCCGTCTTGTTCACTTGGTCCTCGAGGGAACACATAACTTTCCTCATTGTGGATGTCTGGGTCAAGAACAATCGACCAAACCTAGATTAGTATTTCAACATCCACCTAAACTTAGAAACATCTTAGTCGATACAAATCCTTCCTCGGCACCACTTCAAACCGGCGCCCATGCATTCATAAGACCTAGATATAAGCCCTGTTCCATTTTCATCACTTCTCCTATAGTCAGTATCAATACTGCTAATGGCCGATACACCCTAAATCCCAAAATTACATGCCACAGCTCTAATGTTATATGCATCCCAACTTGCAAATTTTGTGATGCCTTTTATGTGGGGGAAACAGGTGAACCTCTCACCACTCGTGTTAATAACCATCGCCACTTTTGCACTATTAATGAACCGGATGCCCCAGTCTCCTTACACACCGAGTTTCACAACCCCAATTTTGACCTATCTTTCCTGGTTGCCATAATCCACATTTTACCACTTACAACCAGCACCTCAACGCGCCGTCTGTGGGAGAGGGTATTAATTCATGGTTTAAACGCGAAAGTGTAAAGTCCTTCAGTAAATCTAACCCGTTTTCTTTGCATTTCCAACACTTTTCCTTCCGCAATCTTATCCATTACTTACACGCTATATAGTTGTCAATTGTTCCACACTCCATTCAGCATTCAAGTGTTCTCCAAACAATGCGCCGTCCGCTACGTGTCGCTACTGTCGTCCTAGTTTTTTGTTCTATCCACGTGTGTCTCTCTCTTCCTCTACAGCATGTCTACGGTATTAATACCGAAATATTGCATTAATACCGTAATGGCCATTAAAAATCGAAAATTTTGGACATTCTTAAATTTCAAGTACCTTTCACCCATGACAGCGTTGGGACCCCATATATTTTCATATCACATAGTTTAGTTTGACCACAAACTGTAAATTTTATGAGAGTTTATTTTCTGGTGTTGCCACTTAGCTGAGAAAATATACGTTAAAAGCATAAAAAAGGGTTTTCAGTTCCTTCTTTGTTGCTGCTCAAGAGTGGAAAGAACAATACCCCACTAAATTTTTGAAAAGTCATCATCAGCTAATATAATATTATCACTATATGTAAACAGAAACTTGGATTACATGCCTTTTCGCAGTTTCGCAATAGTATTCCGTGACATTTAACTTTGGGGATTGAAACTGGGCAGGGGTAATTTTTCCAAGGGCGAAACTTGCAAAATGTCATCACCTATTTTCATATAGTTAAAAAAATAGGAGAATCAAGGAGTATAACTCTGACACCTTGTCTGAATTTCTAAATAATTTCTCTTAAGTTCCATGACACCTGTCTATAATAAAATATCGGGTTTTACGAACTGTATCCTTTCTTTTGGATTATGTCTTGCATTGTTTCATCTACTTACCTGTCGACATCCTCAGAGATGTTGACAATTGGATTTGAAATTTGCGATTCTTGTTGTCTAAAGATAATTTGGATCATTGCAATAGAAATCGCAAATTTGAAATCCAATTCGTAACTCCTCTCAGGATGTCAACGGATCAGTCGGTGAAAGATGTTTACTAAACACACTTATTTATTAATCTATATGTGTGAAAATCAGTGTTCGGTCTTTTGATTGTCTGTTTCTTCTACACGTGTCCACTGGCCTATATCAACCTTCATATACATGCGCGTTAGGTAATGAGACGCGTAGAGGTACTATGGCCGCCGAAGTTGCCAGTGTTGCCAAGCTATTTAAATAATCTAATATTTCATATTGCTTCCATAGACATTATTCAACACAATTGTAAAATATTGTGAGTGTTCTGTTCCTAAGCATCCCAGTTGTCAGTATTGCCGAACCAAACATGTATCTAGAATCTTGTTGCTGAGGAGGTTCAGAGCATTCGGGGAAGCGAGGGTCCGAGGTGTGTCTGGGTTTAAACGTATATAAAATGCATATAATTTTGCATAAAAATGATTTCGCGGTAGGGCGTGTATCATCTGGTAGATTTATATCCAAGCCGTTTTGAAAGTATGTTAAATTCTAATACGTTTTTACGAAGCCTGTAAATGATCCAACAGAAGCTCGAGATTTTCGAAATTACGAATCGAATCTATCCTCATTTTGTTGAATGTATCCTAAAATTGCAACCGCTGTGAAACCCGTTTAAGGTTAATTCTGAGTCAGTGTTGTTTTATGAAATGGCATGAATCGAGACCCAAAAAATTATCCTAAAAATGTAAATTGAACAGTTTCCCTCAAAATATAATTTAAGGATTTTATCCGTTGTGCAATCGACATCAACTTTTATTTCAACAACCTTCAAAACAAACAGCAAAACAGGCAAATTCCTGAAATTTCGGAATTTTCATGGTTTCTCCATTTACTATTTCTACAGAGTGGTAACGTAATGTACGGACAAATGTGCAGGAATGGTAGACAATTAAAAACAAGAGAAACAGGCAACGAGCCGGAAATTCCGCCTCGCATCGGAGCTACAGGCTGACGAAAGCGTGGGAAAATGAATTTTAGAGCTTGGTATTTCCAATATCCTTAACAGTAGCTTGATACGGCATGGTATCGTCAGTCTTGAAACTTGTTGTATCCAAAAATGGATTATGCAATAAGTGCACAAGAGATTCCCTAAAGTTGTTGGAGGATTCTCTGAAGTAAAAGTGGGTCATCTTGAATATGAGGATTTTCCGCCCGCTAAGAATAATTCGCTTTCGCCAAGTCGATATCTTAAACAGATTCCATGTGCTGATTTTTTTATGTAATGGTTTTTGCGTAGTAATCACGGGTAAGAATAACATACATTCAGCGAACGTTTTGTTTATTTGTCGTCAGGAATAGGAAATGTCATTCCCCGGTTGAATGGTGGTGATTACGTACATGATCGTCACTCATACGGAAATCCATTTCATGCTCGTTTCGACCTACCTTCCTAGAAGAAATTCTGGGAATCTAGAAATTCTAGTATTTGTTAATAAGATATGGGGAAATGAAACGTCCACAACTTTGGCAGAAACATTATTGACAAGTAGAAATTAATGAAACGAAATATTCACCCCTTCGCCTCCTTTCAACCCTTTCGTACGTCATCCCGCGGAACGATTAGATCTCTCATCTCCCCATCTACAGGCAAACATTAACCATACTCTCCCGGAACACCCACTTACTGAACCCATCACTCCTGAAGAAATTACCCAAACAGTAGCACGTAAACGCCAATCTGCACCAGGCATTGACACCATAACCTATAGACACCTTAAAGAAGCTCCCTGCTCCCTCATCCATCTCCTGGCAATACTTTACACCTTCATATTGCGTACCGGCATTTTCCCCCTACAGTGGAAGACCTCTAAAACCCTCATGTTTCTTAAACCACAAAAACCTGCTCACTCACTCTCGTCTTATCGACCAATCCAACTTACCTCTGCACTCAGTAAAACTTTAGAAAAAATCCTCGTCCAACGATTACATCTCCATCTAGACCACCACAATCTCATACCTCTCCACCAAGCCGGTTTCCGTCCCAACTTCTCCATCAATGACCAACTCCTCCGCCTCGTCAATACCATTACAAACCACTTCAATACCTCCCAACCATCCTGTCTCGTCCTGTTTGATTTAGAAAAAGCCTTTGATAAAGTCTGGCACACAGCACTTATCCACAAACTCCGATCCTTCCAACTACCTATAACCTACATTCGCTTCATATTCAATTTCATTACAAACCGTCTTGCCTACATTTCAATCAATTCCAGCCTATCACATCCCATTTTCCTCCACTGTGGTGTCCCTCAAGGATCCGCTTTATCACCTTTACTATACTTACTCTTTGTTGCCGACATGCCCCCTTTACCTCCCAATATTCACCTATTCCAATACGCTGACGACACAGCATTTCTGGCCTGTAGTAAAACCATCCAAAATATAAACAGAACCATGACAGACGCTATCAACTCCTTTACCTCTTGGTGCAGTAAGTGGGGACTCTCCATTAATTCACATAAAACCCAAGCCATCGTTTTCCTTCCTCCTAAACATCACTCACGTTTTCAACGAAATCCGTCACGTCTCAATTTATCCGTTCAGCAAAACCCAATCCTAGCTTCAAAACAAGTCACATACCTCGGACTCACCCTTGACCAACACTTAACCTGGCGACCTCATCTCAAAACCATCATTAGCAAAGCGTACAATAGACTAAACTTACTTAAACGCCTTACAGGAACCACATGGGGGCTAAAACCAGACACAGTGATAAACACTTATAAAGTATTCCTACGCCCGGTTCTCACTTACGGATACAATGCCTGGATTGCCGCTGACCATACATTCTACAAAAAACTCCAAATACTTGAAAGACATGCCCTCCGTATTGCGTATCGAATAAAACTTCCCAGCCCGACCCAAGAGTTATATGACAGACTAACTTTCCCACACTTACTATACCACCTAGAAAAACTACGCATAAAATATGTTACAAAACGTTTCGAAACTAACAATCTGCTCTTCCATAATATCATAATCTCACACGAACAGCAAAACCAACCCTCTACTCACAGACATACACCATTATCACTTCTCTTTACACTATACCACTACACCATGCCTCCAAATCACACTGACATACCATTCATCTCTGCATACACCACACCGATCATCCCTCATTATTTAGCACCTACATATTCTGCACAGTGACCATCTTGAACGCAAAGGGCCCATCTGTCTCCATCACGATCTAGAGTAGCCCCTAGATCAGAAGATAATCACTCATTCGTCTTATTTGTGCCAAAGTGTTGTCTCGTCTAGTGCACCTCATGCCCATTTAATCATTCAGCATTATACAAACTATCTTTTTTTTTTATCCTTTAAGCATGATTATGAGAAAACTCATAATGACCTTGTTGAAAAGAATAAATAAAGATTAAAAGATCCAAAATAAAATCTCTTTGCCCACCCACCTCTCTCCCAAGATCCACATTTCTTTAGCCATCCCTTCCCAAATAGAGGGTTTAGCTCTCTGGGGGTGCTAGCCTGGCTAGCAAAAAAAAACGTTAAACGTGGAAACTGTTTTGATGGTGCAATCGTTTAATTTGAATAAAACGTCCAGAACCTTCGACAAGATTCGAAGTCAGGCCCCCAATTGGTTCTTTTATTTTTGTATAAGAAGGAAAGGGGGAAATTAACGAAAGCAAATGGATCGTAGTGAGTTGCGATCGTATGTGATATTACTCGACATATATTACGATGATAAATTTAAGGTGGAGGTTAGGATTCAGGTTAGTTTTTCACTGCACACGCAACTAACTATTAATGAAATAGTGACCATTGGTTAGGAGTCAGGTTGTGCTTCACGATAATGCACCCTCCCACACCGCAAAACCGGTCAAGGAAACGATTGCGACGTTTGTCTGGGAAATCCTTCCGCATGCGGCTTACTCACCAGCCTTGGCGCCTTCCGATTTTCACTTATTTGCATCCATGGGACAGGCACTTGCTGACTAGCGAGCGATTCACATCTTACGCAAATGGCTCGATGACTGGTTTGCAGCACAAGAGGCCCAGTTTTTTTTGGTCTGGCATGCACACATTGCCGGAACGATGGCAGAAATGTATCGCTAGCGATGGCCAATACTTCGAATAAAATAGTTCTTAGCATTGTCATCCAATCACTGTGTTTTTCTGTACACAAATTCCGGTTTCATATTTACGCAACTGGTAACTTGCTTTCATACCGTAGACAAATTTGATGTCACTTCAAGTTTAAGACCTTATTTGTTGAAAACTACTTCACTAAAATTCACTCCGCCTACATAATTCTGCTTCTTACGCATTGCCGAAGAAAAAATGATCATGATTTCTACCTGTAATTTTTCCATTTTCTGACGCCCAGTTGCATTATCTGTATCAATTATATATCAATAATAATATAACGTTCTAGGTATGGAAAATCTAAGAAAGAGAGGTTGTTAATTAGTGTTCTGTCAACAAAGAAAATTTCGCTCGTGAATTTTGTCAGAAGTAAATAACAAAATTAAAGAAAATGCCGCACCTTACTGTGTGGTAAATAATAAAATGCCTGAGTTACTGGAGGCAGTTCTAGGGCTAATTTAAGCCGGATTATACTTCATCTAAACTTTTGCTCATCTTAATCAGAGGTGTTACCAGCACAAGATTCACACAGAAAACCGTCTCCTTCATCCGAACCATAGGATAGAAAAGCGTAGACGGCTGCGAAAAGTCCTTTTATTGGGATCCATTCTCTAATCTATACTCTTTCGGAATGGTAAGTTTCGCTTCCTTGTAATTATTGGGTCCCGGTTGATACACAAAAAATTCCGAGCCAACGTTATATTGTAGATCCTGGCCTTATTACATATTCATCGATGAAATGCAATGGCAGAGCACCGTCGGTTCAGCTGCCCAGGAGCCTTCGGGCAGAACTCCATTGACCATCATGATATATATAAATAAATAAACAATTAAAGTTGAGAGAATGGTTTAAAATTTAATATTGTCCAACTTCACCCCATTCTGCGGTACCTCTTCCTGTGTTCGGAAGCTGGAGGCTTATTATTATTAACATTAATTAACAGCCATAATCGGCAAGTATTGGCTCCACGCCAGTAAACATTTGTTCCAGTAATCCAACCACGCAATAACTGCCATAA
Organism: Lepisma saccharinum; assembly: GCA_022664845.1. NCBI lineage: Eukaryota > Metazoa > Arthropoda > Insecta > Zygentoma > Lepismatidae > Lepisma > Lepisma saccharinum. The sequence goes on along the minus strand of JAGDQP010039894.1, from coordinate 5,842 downwards.
TTAAACTAACTATATGGCTTATGGAACTCGGAAGTTCATCGCCGCAACAACAAATGTTCGCCATTGGACTCTATCGTGGGCAATATCAATCCAGTTTTCATGACGAACACCTACTTCTCGAACATATCTTCTAATATTGTCCCCCAAACGACGTTTCGGTCTTCCCAATGGCCTCGTTCTATCCGGCCTTCCAACCAGGATAGAATATAATCTTCGTTTTTCCCCCATCCGAGCTACATGGCCTGCCCACCTTAGGCGTCGCGATTTCATTATTTTTACATCTGGTGAATCGTACAGTCCGTGCAGTTCTTCATTGTGCAGTCTCTTCCACTCTCCAGTCATCTCGTCGCGTTTCGGCCCGTATATCTTTCTTAAGACCTTATTTTCAAATACACGTAAATTATGTTCATCTGCTCGGGTCGTACCCCAACTTTCGCAACCGTAAAATATTACCGGCAGAATAACCGTTCTGCATATTTTTAATTTGAATTTCCTTGTTATTAATCTCGATGTTAGAAGTTTTTGGACTGAATAGAAACATGCGTTCCCCGATACTAAGCGACATTTTATGTGTTCTGTGAAATCATTTTTGCTTGTTACGTATGCTCCCAAGTATTTAAAAATTTTTACTTTCTCTATGACCTCATCCCTAATTCTTATGTTTTTATTTCCTTTATTCCCTGTGTTTCAACTTGTTACCATGTATTTTGTTTTATCTATGTTTACCTGTAATCCTGTCTCAACGCACACTTCTGCTAAGACACCGATGTTTCTTTGTAGTGCATCTATATCGTCCCCTGTTTTATTTGAATAGATTTTTCTCTTTAAATCAATCTTTTTAATTTAAATAACTTACGGCACTGAAACAGCTAAGTTTGTTTTGTTTTTCAGATATCTTATCCAGTAAAAAATAACAAAATAAGTTGTTAGTGCCGTCTTTAGTGCAGGGCAGGTGAGATCTATGCACCATCCCCGTGCTTCTGGGAACACCACAGTTTGGGAAATCCGCAGTAATATCGCCAGAAAATAATGTTATTAATCAACTTGCCTACTAAGACCGGCCGCACGAAACACCTTTGCCCGGGGCCTCGCATATGCTAGGGTCGCTACAGAAGATAGGCATTTAAAACTCGTAATAATTTTGAAAAAGGAGAAAGAATGGCGTTACTGACTTCTAATACATTTTACAAAGGGAAGTTAACGCGTATGAAATTTCTACCTTACTTTCACCGATACATGGTGAATGAAGTAGCTTACAGAGTGTATACATCTTAAGACCAAAAAAGAGCGATTTGAAACGTTTCCATGTATCAGCTTTTTTTCTACAGTGACGTGTGTATCTTGCTTTGTTCATTGCAAATTTTGTAATCGCAACTGTCCCTTTTATCCTGGTTACAGCTCCCAAATGTTTTTTCTTTTTATTATTATTTAAGTTTACTAAGATATATTTCAATTTATTTTGGTTTTACTTTTTAGCCCTCAAAATTGTACTACGAATACCCTATGATAATATTCCATAAAATATGCGGTATTTTGGTGGCGTGGATGCTCAGTGGCAGAGCGCTCGCCTGAGGTGCGTGGGGTCCCCGCCGATCTCGACTCTGGCCAAGTAGGCTATGTGGTGAACAAACACCGTGTGCTTGGGTTTTCTCGGGGTTCTCATTTATTTTCCCTTATTCTCATGGTCCCATCATCATCCATTCGACTTGAACCAATTTTTTTCTTAAGGACCTGTCACAAAATTCAATTCAGTTGGACATAATGTAGTTAAATCAATAGAAGATACTCAGCTTCGTATTTTTATTTTTCAGCATTTACGTTCAGTACGTATAAATTGTTTGAGTAAGTTATAAAGGAATTAAGTATTTTGATCCAAGTACATTTTTTGTTGATAACAATTTTTATTTTGTAAACAAAATCTGGATTTAATAATTGCTGTGGTTTCGCTTTGATATGTATTAGTGATAATAAACAAATTTCTACTACAAATTTTCAATGTATAATGTGAATTATGTTCCTACCTTTTCCTAAAATTTCACATGTAACATAGTCGTAAAATTAACCAATCAAACAGTATGTTAAAATTCCTGGCCCATCACTTTGGGTTTCCATCACTAAAATCCTGTCATCAGATCAGGACTCAAAGGCGAAATTTCAAGCTTGCATACGATTCGAACTTCACCGATTGCTTAAAAACGTTCCGCATTATTTCTATTTTCAATATTTAATCAATTTAGATTTAATTTTGTTTAAAAAAGTATTTCGATTTAAATCAATCAACCTTATACCACCCTCAGTTATTAGTTTCCTAAAAACCTCACTTTCTGCAGTTTTCCACTATAATTTTCTTTCTTTTATATTTCTTATGGCCGTTATTATTTAGATAGTGTTTTGAAGGCCGGGAAAAGCCTGGAAATTTTTTTTTTCCGCAAGGCATATAAACCGTGGTTTTGTTGACAGATTAGATCTTTTTCTTTTTCATCGCGGATTCACAACTTAGTAGATATTCCGTGGTTTCCACCAACTTCAGTTAATAATTTGCGAGTATAATGTATTTCTTGGCCTTTACAACACAATTCGTACATTCTTACCAAAGATTTGCCGAACTCTCAAATGTTTCTGCTCTGAATTGTGGCCATAGAAGCGAGTGTAAATATTATTGAGTATATAACAGAGATCCGGTTGGCATTTGATTACACAGTTATAATAAAGTGATAGTTATTTATTTTACAATACAAAAGAGATAGGACTGTTTTATTTTCTGGAATACTAAGGCAATGAATAGAATGGCAGACTACAACAAATAAAATGTAGTTTCATACACAAAATGTATTCGTTGATCATAAAACTCTAAATTGAATATTTCAAACAATTATCAATTATATAGCAAGCAACAGAGCAACAATTATATGACTGCATACGTACTCATAGTAATACATTCTAATTTTGAATAGCATGTATAATATTCACAGATGCATATCATAAGTTCCTTAACCACTACTCGTGTCTCTGTAACACCCAGTTCTTTGAAATCCATTTAAGGTGACACCCCAAACCCGGAACCCTAGTCACGACAGCCCATTAACGGCCCAGACCTATCAGCCGGCTTTGGTACACATGCCGTCGACGTGAGATGTGGTCAGCATCTCGGCTCTTCCTCCACCGTTAATGCCGGTTTTCGTGAAAGGAGTCCGCTACCTCTTTAATCAGGTAGCTCCCCAATTGGCCTCACGACGCTGGGTGGACGCCGCACAGGCAACACTTTCAGGGTGGCACTGCAACAGTCACCCGTCCAAGCATTGACCAGACCCTGTGCTGCGTGGCTTCGGTCATCTTATGGGAACCGGTAGACCAGCTCGGCTAGGGCGTTGCCACATTTAAGGTGACATTCTTATTTTTTTCTTCATACAAAAGAGCTTTCATAAGTATTCACAAAGCATTGCATTTAAATATGAAAATTAGTAGCTCGCATATACTATCCCTGCTTCGCCCTGAAACTGTTCAGAATTCGATCGAATTTATATTTTAACCAGGTATTTACTTTCATAAAAAGCGCCTATTCTTGGCTTTATGTAAAATATCGATTTGTAAAGTTCACGATTAGCCATGTTATTAAGATGGAACAAGAAACATAAACTTTCCGCTGCATTAGATTGTTCAAGGAAATATGTGACTGGAATCGATTGAATCCATATTTATGGAACACAGTTTTGTTTCTGCGAGTTCCAATACAAATTGTATTATTCTCAACGTGTATTTGTACCAAAAACTAATATTTTAACTATTTTTTAGTGATCAAATAATGTTAATGCCTCAAAAAGGAAAAAAAAATCAACGTAGCACGAGAAATTGTAAAAAAAAAATCCTCCTTCAAATTTTCCGTTTTCTTTTATTTCACTACATCTAGGGGATGATGTAGATTTGATAGGGGACGATATAGATGCACTACAAAGAACATCGGTGTCTTAGCAGAAGCGTGCGATGACATAGGTCTACAGGTAAACATAGATAAAACAAAATACGTGATAACAAGCCGAAACACAGGGAATGAAGGAAATAAAAATGTAAGAATTAGGGATGAGGTCATAGAGAAAGTAAACAAATTTAAATACTTGGGAGCATACGTAACAAGCATAAATGAGGTCAGAGAAGAAATAAAAAGTCGTTTAGTATTGGGTAACGTATGTCTCTATTCAGTCCAAAAACTTCTAACATCGAGATTAATATCAAGGAAATTGAAATTAAAAATATGCAGAACGGTTATTCTGCCGGTAATACTTTACGGTTGCGAAAGTTGGGGTACGACACAAGCAGATGAACATAAATTACGTGTATTTGAAAATAAGGTCTTAAGAAAGATATACGGGGCGAAACCGGACGAGATGACTGGAGAGTGGAGGAGACTGCACAATGAAGAACTGCACGGACTGTACGATTCACCAGATGTAAAAATAATGAAATCGCGACGCCTAAGGTGGGCAGGCCATGTAGCTCGAATGAGGGAAAAACGAAGATTATATTCTACCCTGGTTGGAAGGCCGGATAGAAGGAGGCCATTGGGAAGACCGAAACGTCGTTGGGGGGACAATATTAGAAGAGATCTTTGAGAAGTAGTTGTTCATGATGAAAACTAGCTTGATATTGCCCAGGATAGGATCCAATGCCGAACGTTTGTTGTTGCGGCGATGAACTTCCGAGTTCCATAAGCCATAGAGTTAGGTAGTTAACTACATCTATATTAGTCAGTTTTCCCTTCGCATTGCTTTCTGTCAGTGTATCTGCTTATTCTTCTACTCATATTGCCTCCCTTTATGATTGATTATGCGTCACATTTTTTTCTCGTTTTTTCCTGCACCATTCATTCGTAATTTCATTTTTCGAAAGGAAGATGCATGTGACGACGTTTCTTCAACGTTTAACATCATCTGTGTTGTAATTCTATGGTGAAAAGAGATTGCCGCCATTTGTTGACCATTCTTTTCCACTTCTTATCGCTCACTGTGAAAAGAAAATCAAATATTTTAACAGAAATATGTTCAGTTAGTTTACACTATATAATAGTCACACCACTAGAGAAACGAACCAATTTTCGACATGGAAAAATTCACTAGAAAATTTCCACTTAACAAAATTATTTCATATCCACCCTGTTCAGACCACTAGACGCTGTGTGCCATGTAACAGCGATAAGTTAAGTATAATGTGAAGGAAGCAAATTGCTTTTCAAGGGATGAAGCAAACCAGACTTCTGGCCAACAGAAGCACAGCTGGGGGAAGAATGAACATTCCACGTGAAATCAATTCGTTTTTAACATCACCTTCTCAGATTTCTATATTTTTTTTATTGCTTGTATATTTTCAGATTTTTTGACGCAGTGGCATTCGTTCTATTATTAACTTAAAAAATAACAAGAACAGTCACAACATTTTCCGTGTTGTTAATTAACACATTTTGTTATTACTCATCAGTGGCTAGTATTAAGAGTGGGCTCATTTTAAAGTTTTTGTAAAAAACGTTCGTTTGATGAATCACTTGATAGAATTGCACAAAATGTTGTTTGCCGAAATTTTCAAATTTGATTTTCTCAAAAAGGGAGATCTCAAAAATGTTCAAAAAAGAAAATCTTATATGTTGTTCATACTTCCTTACAGCTACCATGAAAATTATAATTTGGGAAAGACATCACGAGATAAAAAAAATATTGTCGTCAAATATTTTTCTCTTTCTTCGATTTCTTATTTGGAGGTAGTTTCTATTATTTTGCGAACAGTTCCTTTTGTGGTAGTCCTACTAAGTTTGTGTTTCTAACGATATTTGCCAATTCGTTTCTTATAGGTGTAT
>JAGDQP010039893.1:0-17524 GCA_022664845.1 Lepisma saccharinum | reverse complement strand
TTATTATTATTATATTTGTAGCTGACACATGAGATAGCAAACTACGAATGCTCGGACAGGATGCTGGAACTATCCAAACACAAAATAAGGGAAGTTGAGCCACCTTTGGACCCAACACAAATTTCTAGATCAGCCTTGAAATACGAACGTAAGTATTCTGTAGGAGAGTTTCATCGCTTTCTATTCAAAGAAATAAAGAATATTTTCTAATATACACAGGGAGTTAAAGAACTCAACACACCCTTTGAGATAGCACGCAAGCTTATGTCAAGTTTGGATTATCCTTGATTTTTCCTAGTCGTGATAAACTTCGCGTCCCAAGTGGGTTGCAGAGTTGTGACAAAATTGTACAAGGGCACATTTCTTGAATAGCTAAAAATAAAGAATTGAATTACTATTTAAAACTTTTAGACATAAACCTTGCACTAACGCATGCTGCTAAAAACTTAAAGAAGTACATTTATTTCACCTACTTCTTACACATTTGCAAAATCAGTTGCCACAATTTTAATAAACACATGTACGACTATGACGGAATTTATTTTTCAATCATTCAGCTCAATTTTCATTGGCTTATGATGAACACTGTTCTAAATTTGTCATGGTGAGATTTGTTCGATTGTTGAGCAGCACACAGAAAAATTTTGAAATAATCTCTCACAGGCTGCATTTGAAACTTTCCTTTGTCCTTTCCGTTAGCGAGATTTACGGTGGTGTGATATCTAACATGTTAGACTTGTTTTCACAAAGCTTTTCACCGCGAACATCGTCAAACGCACACAATGAATGGCCTTGCGATAATGTAGTTCGTATTTTCCTTCTAGATGGCAAACCACTTTCGCAAAATAACTGCCATTAATGGAGGATAAAGTGTACTACATTCTAACAATATCTGCTCTTAGCAATTCGATGATGGATTTCTGAAGAATTATTTTTTCCCCAATTGTTTAGGTATTATTTTCGTAAATGAATCAATAAAAATGTTATAATTTTGTGAGTAGAGCTCAGAATTCGTAGATGGAAGCAAAATGGCCGAATTTCGCGACTATTTCGTGAGTTCGTTTTTACAAAGTGTTAACAACCATCTATTTACTCCATGCGATTTCTTGAGTGTTTAAAATTTTCGCAAATTCGCGAGTCGCAAAATTGTACTGTTTCTAATGATGACAAACCTGCCGCATCGATACCCGCAAAAGTAAAGTTTTTATCTTTTTTTTTAAACCAACTTTATTTCTTTCTGTCTGTACTTATAAATATTTTCTCCCCTTTAATTCCTTTTGTATTTTTCAACATTTTACACGTTTTTAGAAAATGTTACACATTTCACAAAAATGGATTAAACAATTAAGGTTAGATTTTCTTTTTCATTATACGCAATACAGACACCAAAAACGCAATATGGCATGAACCTGAGTAGTTAAGTACACATCATTTTGTTTTTCTGAGGGGGCTCGCTTGCGAAAAATCAACTAAGCAGTATTCATAGCTTTAACACAGAATAAAATCAGCTACTTCAGTATTAAATTCACGATTATATGCATGCCTTTACTTCATAAACAGTCATCGTAACACAAAAGGACTAGTAAACTAGAATTCATTCAGGACATGCCCGCATAGCGTAGTAGTTAGAGTGACGTCTAAGGAACAAATCTGAAGGTTATAGGTTCGAACCCCACTGAAGACAGTTGAAAAATTTACAAACTAGTAAATACATAATCATGAAAGTAATGGACGAAGTTATACTAAATATATACACCAATAGTGAACATCCACTGTTATTAAACTTCCATCAAGGATTACATATATTGCCCAACAAACGTTAAAGGAAGACATGCTTGTAACAAGTTTGTAGCAAAGTTGATGTGACATGTTTGTACTAAATTTGTAATATGTAAACTAGCAACTTTGTTGCAAACTTGCTACAAGTTTGCAGGCGACTTGCAATGGCAAACTTGCTGGCTTAAGATTTCAAATTGTTGTATATTTATTGTACGTTTACTGTGCTATCTGCGCTTTTTTAAAAAAAATAACAGTTGAACGAATGGAATTCCAATGCATGTTCTTAATCGAACAATCAATTTGTGACTATGGAGAAAGCTATCTTGAAAAGAGCCATCTTTAACCTTTTTGAGTATTTTTTAAAATGGAAATTGGTGGACTATTTATGTCCACCGTCAGATCCGAAAGGTGCCAATGGCAATCCCCGTGTTTATAAACAAACAGGAGAATAGAAGTAGTACCTTTATGCAATTAAAGAAAATTGTTGAATTTGTGTGTTGAATCAAAATTAGGAAAATTATCGTACGCAAAATCTACTTACTGATTCGTTTGTGCATTTGGAATAGTAGGAAAAATAAACTGTGGTTATCAACAAATCGTTTTGAAAAAGCACAAATTGACTTAAGAGTGTCATATACTTCGTGTTAGATTAAAAACATTACAATGAAAGGGACACACATTTGTCGATTCTGTTCATTCTTTCAGTTGCTGAAGGATGAAAACCAGGAAAGATGCTGGAGGAACAAAATGAGTTAATTAAATATATTTTACTGAATATTGCTCAACATAATCTTAATTTTTTTGTACAAAGTACATTTTGAAAGAACTCGCATTTCGTTGCTTACTTGGTTGAAACTTTACGTTAAATTGAAATTACGATTGAGAGGATATTTCATACTTATTTTCACGGTTTTAAAGAGAATGGGGAACAGGCAAGCATGGTAGTTGATAATTCTGCAACGATTAAAAATAGGGACTCAAGAATGTAGTACGTGTACTTATGGTAGGAAATAGGACCCCGTGTACTGTTTGATGAAACAATATTGCGGATGGTCTCATTATGTAGGTTGGGGGACAACTGTTAAGAAAAGTGATGGTGGCCATCTGGGTAGTACGCGACGCGTGGGTCTAGGGGGAGCGGGAATCCAATATGGCGGCCGGAACATACTATTTCTAACATGTAAATTATCATATCTTAGGAACTGTTGCACGTAAAGCTCTCAAATTGGTGTTAAATTGTAGGGTTTCGTTAGCGAAATAATTATTAAATCTTCGTAGTTACCTGGGTAGTACATCTGTGGCCATGTAGAGACAAAATCCGGCATGGCTACCAAAACAACTCATTTCTAGCATAGAAGAAATCATAGCTTCGAAACTCTTTTACCTATAGCTATGATTCTGATGTCAAGTTGTAAGGGTATATAGCAGAAATGATAAAAATAATTGTGACCACCGTCATAGGCCACGAGGAGGGATGAATCCAATATGGCTGCCTAAACAAGTCATTTCTAGCATGGAAGCAACCATATTTTCGGAAATATTGATTTCGGTGTCAAATTGTAGAGTTTCATCAGCAAAATGGTCAGCAAACGATGGTGGCCGCTTGAGTAGAGTTATCTGGGGGCCATTCTGATTGAAAGTCTAGAGTTTCATCAAAATAAAATTATATTCTGGCCATCTTGAAAAATGCAGGCTAAAATTTGGTTTGGCTTTAACTAAGCGTAAAGTGTAAGCAAAACTGTTAACAGTTATTAAGAACAATCGGTATTTGATTGAGGATAAGAACAAAATTTTAGCTGCCATTTTTCAAGATGGAGGTATACTCATAATAATTTATTTGTGCATTTCTCACACTGAAGGGAGAAATTACGACATAAGAATAGAACCATTTTGTAGATAAGTTTGCTCTGTACAATTTTAATCAGGAACAACTTTAACGCACGTACTGCCGTTAACGAAAAAATGAAGAAGAATAAAACGAATGTTAGCCCTCATTTTCCAAGATGGCTTCCACACGACAACATTATTTCTGGGGATATTCCTAGAATTTCAATTAGAAGGCCAATAAGAACACGCCCGTGAATTGCATTGTTTGTATGCAATGTATTTTCTTAAAGCATCCCTAATCTTTTAACATATAATAACTACATCCCCCGATATATAGTTACTTGTATGATAGAACGTGCATCTTACGACGGCCATATTGGATTCTTCCCATGGCCCAAGGCAGACTTCTCAGATGGCTACTAACAGTTGTTGATCATTTTGACCAGATAACCCTACATTTTGACACACGAATTACAACTCTAGATGCAATAGTTCTGAAGATACGGGTGCTTCTATGCTAGAAACGACTTGTTTCGGCAACCATATTGGATTCTTCCCTCCCTATGGCCGAAAAGTTATTACCATTACTTGTTGATCATTTATGCAATAAAACTTTACAACTTGATACCAGAATTATATCTCTAAGAGCAATTGTTTAGAAGATATCATTATTCTAGGCTAGAAATGACTTGTCTTGGCAGCCATGTTGGATTCATTCCTCCCCCTCTCGTGGTCCCAAGCAATGATCGCAAGTGACTACCATCAGCTGCTAACAATTTTGGTAGTGGAATTCTACAATTTGAGACCAGAATCATACCCCTAGGTGCAATAGTTTTGAAGATATGGGTATTTCTATGCTAGAAACGACTTGTTTCTGCAGCGATATTGGATTCCTCCTTCTCCATGGCCCGAGCCGGTTAGGTTATTACCAAGTAAGGATATTACTTTCAGAGTTCTGATCGGAGTTAATGACTAGGCTCAACAACTTGGGTAAATTAGTGGAACAGCTAGAGAAAAGATTTTATACAGAAATATCCCTATTCCTAATTTGAGAAAATACTAACAGTAAGTTAGAGAAGATACGGGGAAAGTTAACAGATCCATTAATCGCTCAGTGAGATAACACCTCTCCCACCCCTAGATTAAGATAAATCCGATTTCAATCAATCAAGGTTCTGTAACTTTCAAATACTGTGTTTTTACTAGGAACTCAAATTGCATGAGTCTCAAGGATTTTATATGTCGACTCAGAAGCCAAGGGATACAAATTACGTTAGCGATTTAAAAAAAAAAGAAAAAGTTTCAATGAAACTTTTATAAATAACTCGACATATATGAAACACTAAACTGTAATATTTTGTACACAGACTCAGTAAGCTCCAAGCTTTCTTTGTACGAAATAAGGTAAAGGCACCAGTTCTCGTCACTACTCCAGTAGTCGTCATGTTTTAACTAAACATGTAAAAATAAGAAAACTTTTTCATTGTTTGGTGACAGAAATGGATCAAGTTAGCAGTCATAATCTGGTATGTAACCGGCACCATTAACATGCTAATTACGTCACTTCGCTTAGTGGAAATGTCTTGTGTTCGGGCGGCAAGTTCATGTTTCCTGCTATTTCCATGGTTTTGTTACTAAAAAGTGTTAAGCAAGTGGACATTAAAAAATAAGCATTGAAGTTTTACGTATAACTACCTGATGTTTACATGTGCATAAAATATCTCTTTAATGACCAAATTAATTATCAGATTATAAGTTTCCGTGCCTTGACTGCCACTTTCTCTGCTTTAGAGGTGACGACTACTGGTGCAAGTGAAAAATATTGTGCACCAATGCTCGTCACGGGTGACGATTACTGGTGAAAAATTGCTACTTATTTTTTTTTACTCCAGAAAGTGATAAATTTAATTTAATATGATGTTAAATTTATAAACATTTCTTGGGGGTAGCCGTCAGTAAAATTCAAAATTTAAATTAGTACACATTCCACCGGAAGTCAACTCAGTTTTTTTTTTTTTGAAGAATTTCTGAGGACCTTCTAGCAAGCCTTTTTCCTTTTAAGCACGCTTTATTTTGTCAGGTTCAAATCCAGTGAAGATGAAAAAAAGAGGATACCGTACATATTTTCCAAACGAATGTTTGTAGTATATTGAATGACGACTACTGGTGCATTGGTGTGACGACTATAGGGGAACACCAAAAGTTAGGGTGACGACTACTAGAACAAAATTAGAGTTGTAAATAAACGTAATTCTATTACTATAATGCAAATTGCAGAATAGATTTGTCCTATTAGATTATCTCACGAGACCTGAAGTGAAAAAAGTAGGGTTTTTTCTTACACGTAAATCTACAGAAAGCAGTTTCTTTAAAAACCACCTTAACATGCCGAGAACGGGTGCCTCATGACTGTTTTGTGTCACATTATATACAGAAGGTTACTTCAAACGTTTTGTAATCCCCAAAGTTACTTTTATTCTTGTTTTTTGGATTCCACATACTGTATCTTTCGTGTTATGTCACTACAAGATAAACTGCTATTCCTTCTTACATCCCAACATAAGAGATACAACAACAACGACGCTGCAATTTACTGCTAAGAAAATATTTCAAGTGAAGTAAAATGTTGATAATTTAAGTCGGTAGTGAAGTTCGAAACCTTTCTTCGCAATAAATCAAGTCGAAAATTATTATTTCGTCCGCTAGAGAAAGCTTAAATATAAAAGAATTAACTTTTGACAGTAATTCACTATTTTCCTGCCCGCTTTTTCTTCATCTTGAGTGATAGCAAATGGCACCACCCTACTGATATCCAGACCAGCTCCGACTGAGACTCGAAGAAAAATATTTGTTTTGTGACTACGGCCTTACCAGAGCTGAAGCCGGGGCACTTTTGATGACCCGACCTGACCTTGGCATAGGTGATCCGATTGACTTGGTGACCTGGCCCGATACCTGACCGTTCTTGACCTGAGTGACTGTCTTGACCCAAATGACCAATTGTAACCCGGTAACCCGATGATCGAATACTGACTAACTTACCAGGCTATATGACTACATCACTTGGCTGTTATTTGCACACTCCTGAGAACAGGGCCGAAACATGTATTTTTGCAAGTGGGATCAAACTTCGATTTTGGTGCCCCTTCGAAGGAGCCAAAAGTGTTCGATGTCATTTCCTTATTTTTATTTGTCGCCCCGGGAAACGTGCCTATCTTGGCTTTCCCTTACTTGCGGCACTGCCTGGCGGTATTCCGAGGATATGATAGTATTTCGATAAGTTATTATGTTATTACTATTTTTAGGAATTTTTCGAGTTCGAAATTCTCGTGCTGTAAGGAAAAACCCCTGTCTCGGCCACTCGGAAAGAATACAAGCTCTACCTTACTTAGCAAAATAAGCTTGAATCAAGCTTGTTTTGACCTTGAAACATGAAGCCAACAAGCTGAAAACAAGCTTGTCGTGCCAAGCAAAAAGGTTAAATCAAGCTTGAATCATGCTTGATTTTTCAAAGACACGAAGAACTTTGTTTAGGCAAAAGATAATCAAGCTTTAAATTGGGTTTTTAAGTTCAAGCATATTTTATCTAGCTAAAATGAAAGTTGTATCAAGGTTGAAATATACTTGCCGTATCACGTGAAGCCTAACAAGGCAAAATAAAGAGAATTTCAACTTTAAATCAAGAAACAGTACTATGTGGGACCCTACCTTCCGTCTCACCGGGTCGAAATCGGGTCACTGGGTCATTTCCGGTCCCAAGCATAGACCGGGTGACCCGGAAATCCAGTCTAAAATTTGACCGCAATGATACAGTGACCCGTTTCAGCTCTGGCCCCTACCACTTTCGATAGTTAAACATTACAATACAACGAGGCATTTTGTCAGGCATTTATAATCGCTTATTTTACTCTTCAACAGGTACGCAACGAATTGAAGAATTAGCAACACCGAAAGTTGTCGTCTCTATACCAGACCGAAAGAGCGACGCCTTCGAAATCAAACGCGAAGCGCTGAAAGCCAAATGCAGCAAGAGGATCAGAGAGTTGGCCAAGCCAGTGAAGAAGGAGGAAGACAAGTCGCTGTTGGTGAATCCATTTAAGCCTAAGAAGAATGCAATAAACCTCAGACCAGAAAAACTGAGTTCAAGGGTCGTAGAACTTGCTACTCCAAAGGGACCAATCCCTGAAATCAAACGTGGCGGAGGTGATGAAAAATCTCACTAATTTTTTCAACGGTAACTTCTTTTAGCTTGTTTTAACTTTTTTTACTTCACAAAACTTATTTCTTTTTTACTTTTGAGTAGGTTTAACCCATGTTATCTTTATTAAAGGCGAGGGTGATGTTTGTAATGTAATTCGGCTTTAGCTGAGAATAAACGACTTTTGTCTAAATTTTCTTTCCTTCTGTTCTGGACATAACCTTGAAAATAACGCACCGATTTTAATATATTAGGAATAACTAGGAGGGGCAGGAAGACAAATGAATGGATTCGCGCATTAACAAAGGTAGAAGATGTAATCAAGACTGCGAAGAAGATGAAGTGGAGATGAGCTGGTCACATTGCTAGACGAACAGATAGAAGGTGGACGACAAATGTACTAAATTTGTTTCCTAGAAAAAAGAAACGACCAAGACGACGTCCAAATGCAAGATGGGTAGATAAAATCAAGCGCTTTCAATAGCTACGTGGATGGGGATAGCAGCAGACCGAGATATATGGAAAGAAAAGGGGGAGGCCTTCATCCAGCAGTGGATAGAAAACGGCTGAATATGATATATATAACTCATAGTACATTTCTCTATTGTTACTATGTTTTATGTACAATGGCGGGTGTAACTTATGTGCATTCAAAGTAAAAGATAGCTGTGTTAATTCAACACAATGCGGTGTCCCAGCGTGACTACCACTTTTGTGTGTTAAATCAACACAACATAGGGTGTTGATTTCGGTACTGGGGAAAAAAAGTTACGGCAGCAGCAAGATTTGAACATGGGTTGCTCAGTTAAAAGTCGAACGTTTTACCGACTTCGCTAAATGGTCAGACGAAAAGTGCACTATATTTAAACAATATTGATGTTAAAAAAAATGGAGAGGAGAGCCAAATCGCCACTGTATTTTATTCACAGCAGCTCCCCAATTGTCCTCACGATGCTGGGTCAACACCAAAATTTTCGAGCCCCCACCGGGAATCGAACCCGGGACCGCTCGCACTGAAGTCGAGCGCGCTACCGACTAGGCTACGCAGGAGCTCTTTATATATATTTTACAAGTTAAGTCTACGTATAATGAGGATAATGCAAGTAATAAATGAAGTAAAATTTAAAAGGACTGAGAAGGCCTCTGGACAAGGTGAACCAATGGTGATTTGTCATTACCTTCCTCTGGATCAGAAGTGAAGTAAAAAGAGGAACATCCACGCCCTCAATGGATTTTGAACTCATAAAGCTGTGTCGGCCGCGTTCGCAGAAGAATTCCTTAATGAGCACATCTACCTATGTGGACAGGGGTCTTACGCAGTTAACGGCTACAGATGTCAATATTCTCATTGTACAGTGTTTATTCTGATAGATTTTTTTATTCAACTGCACCTGGAGTTAATTTAAACGTTACCTAAAAAGCAAATGTAAGTATAATAACATATGATATAGATTTCATATAAATATTATCTGTATGGTGTACATAAAACAATAGGGATTTCGTGGTTTTCTTCCATACGCAAGATGGCGGATGGCCGCACTACACGATTGACGGGCGGCCATTTTCAGCTTCAAAATTTGGCAGCTTGGGCGTCTCCTTCTATCTAATTCCTCCAAGGTGGGACCTTGGTGGTTCAAAAGTTGAGGAGAAGAAGGCGGTTCTATTTACAAACTACATATTGTTACCATTGCCCAGGGGCGGACTGATAACTAAATGGTCCACACGGGAAATCGAAAGCTCTACCTACTAGTAACCGAAGGACAATCGTGGTAGTGAGCATTGTTGCTCGTGGACATCCAAAAAATACAGTTTTGAATTCCCATCATCATACAGGGTTATAGAAGAACTTGTAAAGACCCTTAACACTAGAAGCACACTGTCTCACTTTCATTACATGACTCACACTGTGGGTTTGGGAATTACTCAATTTAAAGATCAATTAAAGGACATATTTGGAGTTGTTAATAACTCACTTTTGATCGATTTATTTATTTTCTCGCTGTCTTTGAGAAAATAAATAAATAAAAAAGTAAGTTCTTATTTCTTAACAGTTCAAATATGTCCATAAATTAATCTTTAAAATGAGTCATCAGCAAAACTACAGTGTGATTTATAAAATAAAACTTAGACAGAAAAAGCAATTTCTTTTCATCGTTAAATGAGATTTTTACTCCTTGAATGAAAATTTAAAATTCTATCAATAAGTTGCAATGCAATACGTAATCATTACACAACTAAGTTTTATGTACACATGAGATGGAAACAAAAATGTGTAATGCACTAAATATTGTTGAGGAAACCACAGTGTGGGGTCGTATGTGACACGATATAATAATACTGTCAATTAAACTACTATTCAGACACTGAAGGTAGATGAAATACCATCCTCGTAACGCCGTTTAGCGCATGCGCAGACAATATATTACAATGGCAGAGTCGCGGGCAACCCCACAATGTAGTCAAGTAAAGATAATGCCTTAAAACAATATAAATGTATTAATCTGCACTTACTATTAAATTATAAAAGGCCCATTCTTCCCATTTGTCAAGGCCCTACAGTATGTCTGCTGAAATTAAAACTTCATTACCGTCCTTATGTTGGTACCTTACACAAGTCTTCTGTGTCAAAATTGCTAAATTTGGAAGACCAGCAAGACTTTAACGCCCTACCAGAGTAGCAAAATGGATTAAGAGTATTCTTTATTTGTTAACATTATGCTTCCGACACAAAAAGAACGACTTGGGGCCCCACCCACACAGAAATTTCCCGGTTCCCGGCCGGACCAGCCTGCCCCTGCTGCTGCCCAAGAATAAACAAGATCCAAACTATTTTAGTGGATGAAATCCGTGACCATGACCTTGTTTATGACCATGGATGTAAATACGGTAGACGGATCGACTGGCCCAATGCAATTAAGCTGGGTCAACTTGACGCCGGGTTTCGATTATTCTTGCCTGGTGAATTGGGACTTACTTGCGTCTTATTGGTTGGCCTATGCCTTGGTGTGTGGAAGCAAAGAATGGATGAAGATCGAGCTAAGGAAGAGAGGAGGAAGATTGGAATATTTTAAATATGGTATTGTACGGAACGTTATGTTCAATTTTTTAAAAAATCAATTACACCTACCAGGTAGGTCTACTCATGGCTAGTTCTGGCTTCAATTTCGGGTCGCTAGAAGTAGATCCGTCTCCCATATTTAGATCCATGATTTATTTCAAATTCGGCACAGTAAAGGTTGCTACACTAGAAACTACGTAGAGACTTGAACTTGTAAAGCTAGGAGGACTCTGTCTTTTCTCAACGCGAGGATCTCTCAAAAAATGCCGGATAGGTGTGGCTATTAGGCAGCTAACACGAGATGACCAACTTTACTGATTTGTATTTAAATCGTACTCAGAATCCTACTTATAGAAGCGTAGACCACTTTTAAATCGATTTCCAGAACTATCTTTCAGGTAGAAAGAACAATGGTCTCAATAATAAATTAACAAAAAACAGCAGGATGCTTTTTGGAAGTCAAGGTTCATACTTCGGCTCTATTTAATCCTTAGGATATCGCATCACTCGAAATCAATATACATAAACTTCAATTATCGGCGAAATAATCAACGTAACTGTTACGAGTACTTGTTTCAGAGCTAGATAAATGGCCTTAGTTAATCAGTGTTTTGGCTACACAGATCGATAGGCAACACAATATCGATCCTCTTGATCTACTTAAATATTTGCATTACTCTCGGCCAGTTACTCGAAAATACCATTCGTTTATATGATATTGCGTTTTTGTGTGCGTCCACTACTCAATATATCCTTAGATAATCTCATACATTGGTCGGTTAAATTGATTCGTAGCTCATGCCTCACAGAACATTACAGAGTTCAGAATTCTGGTCCCATTTGCAGTATTCTCTAGACCTCTACTTTCCCGCCAAAAATATCTTCTGAATACTACTTCCATAACATATTCAATCTAAGGAATACAGATCCCACGATCCGCTACTGTACAATCTAAATCCTCCGAAATCTAAAAACACTACCTTACTAACCTATATAATTCCTTCTACACCTCTCTATTATCCACGCTACAATACCCACCAGAGTACAAAAAAAAAACAACAAAAAAAAACCTACAGACACCAGCCAATTGAAACCAGTAGTCCGATCAAGTTTTATTTGTTATTTACCAGACAAAATTAGATTTAAAAAATCTCTACAATAAATATCATTACACCTCTCCATATTCCACTTCCCGTAATTCCACCAGCGCAATCCCTCAACGAGCAATTATATAAAAAAAAATCCACATTCACCTTAAATAACTCTACACCCTCGTATTCCAGCTGCATGCATCCTCTACAAAATATTACTGACAAATCCCGATTACAACATTAAATAAATACCCCTCTATAATCCCACCGCAGGCATCACATAAAAAATAATAGATAAATTTCCAATGTCAGCACATAATACAAGCACTATCTGCATTCCAGACGCATGCATCCACTACACCATTAATCCTTACAATTACCGGATACAGCATTTAATAATTACTTCATCAAATAACCTAGCCGCATGCATCCACTACTAAAGTACTCCATAATTATTTGTACCCCTACTATAAAAGTAAAGTAACTACACTACTAGCACCAAATTAGATCGCTAATCCCGTACTCCAATTTTCCATAATCTACTTTACCGCCAATTTATACAAATACACCGTCTCTTTTTCCATCTAGCCCTGAGCACTCTACTCCCTTTGTGTTCAAGCGGAACCTAGAATTCCCGTCTACTACAGTTATTCCTCCAGTCCATGAATCCAGAAATTTTCCAATAAAATACACATACAAATATCATTTCCCTCAGTTTTACACATAAAAAACTATCTTAAAAATTCTCTCTTGTCGTTAACATGCACGCAGGGAAATCAGAGTAAAAAATCATTTTGTAACTCGTCGCTCCTCGCAAACCAACTTCAATTTTGAACATCTTAACTTAAAAGTAATAGAAAATCGGGGAAGGCAAGCATCAATTTTAGCATTCGGAGGCAGCAATCCAACGACACCACTTGAAAACAACATAATTCACTATCGCACACTCTTTTACGGCTCTCTCTGTCAATGCTTTGTTTGTTCAAAATGGAATACATACTTCGGTCCTTTCAACTCATCTCTGTTGCTAGAGATGGGTTGTTCGTGAACGAACTGGTCTTTTTACTGAGGTTCAGAGGATTGACAGATTGTAGTTCGCAAGCGAACTAAATGCGTGCGCATCTCACATATATAACTAGAAAAGCAGGAAAACCAAAGATAGAAGGAAAAATATAAAACAGAGACTCAGAGAGAGAAAGTTTAGTTCGCGTAGTGAACTAAATATGTGCGCATACGAGAAGGAGTTTTACTGATGAAAAGGACATTTACGCACTTCACCCCCGTCCCGGTCGTAGACAAATCGCGGGAAATTTCAAGTTCAACCGCGTTCGCTTTTGTGATGTTTCTCAAGCAGTTGTTTTACTCCGTTTCTCTCTCTCTCTCTCTCTCGGACTAGAATGGTGGGTGCATCATTGCATCTCTTTCATGGCCCTCGTGCTGCTTTGAAGGTAGTGGGCACTGAGGGACGGAGGTATTGTAACAACGCTTCCTTCCGGGGACATCTCTTCCCTTCTAATTTACCGTTATTTGAACTAAAGTTGCAGTTCGCGAACTAGAAACCAACACGCATCTTGAAGGCTACCACGTGATCAGAAAAGCCCTTCTGCTGCTATAGGGAGACCATCTCGGTCGTGAACTATTGAACTAAACGAACTGGTCTTTTGAACTGCTCTTTCCAGCAAAATTGGTTCACTGCGAACTAGTCTTTGAAACGAACTGAACTGCCCATCCCCACTGTTCTTCGCGCGAGTGAGCTTCCTGCTGACTTGCTGTGTGTCAAAGCTGCGACCCGGGCGGTGTTGCCAAACTACAGTTCGAGCCGAAGAACAGAACCATTGACCAGAATTTTATTAACTAAAAGATACAATCTGGGAAATGTTTAAAGCTTTAGACAATGTTTTCGTGACGTTTGTTGTTTTCACAGATTATTTTCTTTATCATTTCTTCTTCTTTCAGACCTACAACTTGCTCTGTCTTTTTCCATATTATTTCTCTTGCTTTGGGATCTAATGCCAGCATGTTCATGGAAGCCTCCTGAAAAAAAAATAATGTATTTTTAATAAAAGTAAATACTAGCAGGTAAAAACGTTCTAACACAAATTTTTCCTCAAAATCGTGTTCATATTAATGTTATAAATACAAAATAAACAGTACATATTTTTTCGAAAACTTACATTTCTTTAGATAAAAACATTTTCCCCCCTCTTACTTATTTGAAAGTAACAAATTGAAATGCCTCTAACGTCTCTTTACGTAAGAGTTACTTTGATGTTGTATGGCAGATTTCACAGCCGCCACATCATCAAAGATTTTCCGAGTGGTAGTTTGTAGGGGCGAAGTCAGTAGAATAGGGCGGGTGGGGTAAACTCTTGGTCAAACGCCATCAATTTTGACGGACGATGACAACAGCATGTGCCTGGCGCTTTCATGGTGCCTCGTAGTCTGTCCAACTGTTGACAGTGGCATTAATGCGACAGTGGACTGGTGGCATCAATGCTTTGGCCATGTTCCAGGATCTCCCAGTGAATTATGCCTTTCACATTCCTCCACACACTTAACGTCACCTTCTTAGGATGAAATTCTGGTTAGTAGGTCGTCGGAGGTGGTTGAGAAAAGCTACACAGTTCTACGATGCTTTACGTTCCGGTACAGAACCCATTTCTCATCACCCGTGACAGTGCATACCAAGAACCGCTCATTTTTGTACCGGGAAAGCAAGAAACCACAGGTCGCGACGTGCTCTTTATCGTTGAGTTGCACTCAGCTGATGTGGAACCCAAAAATCGAACTTTGTGGTGAAACCCAAGTGGTTCAAACTGCCTTTCAACTGTTGTCCTGTCTACCTGGAAGGTTTCCGCTACTTCCCGTGCAGTTGAATTCGGGCTGTTTTGCATGGCTTAGTCGAAATTCTCTTCGGAACACATTGATGGAAGTCGAGACTATGGTCGATCTTGACAAGTTTATCTCCATTCCTGAACCACGGACGACATCTGTTATTGTCAACACTGCATCTTCGTCATACACTTGAGAAATGTTGCAACAAGCTGCGGCCGCATTAATGCCTTGATCGAACTTAAAAAGTAAAAAGTATCTTACATGCTTTTTTTTTGGCCTTCATTTTATCGACACGATACACTATCCCTGTCTGCTTGTTTTCATAATGAAATTACATAGTTCAAATAATACAAGTCCACAACTATTTTGACACTTCTACTTTGATACTTGTTTGAGGGCATTATTATTAGTAGTAGTATTGCTTGTCTTTGACGATAAGATAAAAGATAAAATGAATATTATGGGCGGTAACAGTACTATGGCTTACACCCGTCCCGAACTTGGCTTTGACGACGCAAACAAAATGGTATACACAGAAAAATCGATCTATAAATTTTAACTAAACAGATCCAGTTAAGGATTTTCTGGTATCGTCAACAAAACATCTGGTACTATGAACTGTATAAAAGACAACTTGTATGGTACATGCAGCGAAACACAAATGGTAAAAAGGGTTCTGGTTAACACAACTAAACCTAGAGTAACAGATACTGAACAATATAGAACCAAGAACTGAACGATGTTTGGATGAACTCCAACAAAACATGTCTGATGCCATGCAAACTGCTACTAAACATTAACAGTAACAGGCACCAAATGCGTAACGAGGAGAACGTAACTGGGCGGTTATAGTTGCTGCAGTCATACAACCAGTGGAAAGTATATTCACTGAATGTCTTGGAAATTGGCAGAAAGTGTGTTTGAGAAATGTCGTCGACCCGAACAGTAAAGTGAACGTCATTCTGATACCCTTGAGGTGTCTCACTTCTGTAAAATCACGAATCAGTCTTCTTCATAGCTCTATTCTAACACAGGATCAATTAATAAGATTGCCACGTTTCGAATAATTATTAAAGTCTACATAAATGTATTTACTTCAGAAACTGTTACCGTAACATAAAAGAACTAGTAAAATGTCCTACGTTCAACAGAAGGGAGTTCGCTGTTAGGTGTCAGGGGAGAAGGTTGTTCTTTCCGTGGCTCCGTTGTGCGATCGTAGCGCTGTTCGTTGCCTAGTGCAGTGCGAGTTATGTCTCCGGTTTTGGAGTTGAATAGGTGTACATTTCTTTGACAAGTGGAACATGCAATTTCATAGATTGAATACAGTGGAAATTGACTTTGGTGTGTTATCACATCTACCGAATATAGCGGACGTACAGGATATGATAGTAGATCAATTACAGTTACAACAACACGAAATTCAAGCGCTAGAATTGGATAATTATAAAAAGAAATTATTTTTGAAGGCCGACTCTTCGGACACAGTGGATAAAATTTTGCATAAATGTAATGGTGAAGTGCTTTTCGCGGTTAATAATATTATTCATAGATTTCCCGTTACGAAGACTGAACCAGAACATCAAGTGTTTGTATTATATTCAGTGCCTCTCGAAATTCCCGATCAACATATACAGCAGGCATTATCCGGTTACGGCACAATAGTCTCAGTTCAGAAAGCTTTTTATAAAAATTTGCCCTACGAGACCTATAACGGTAAGCGTGTAATAACTTTTTCACGGCTATTGAAAACACCCCCGCGATATTTCAAATTATTTCAATACCATTTGCAATTGATGTCAAACGACAGGCGCGATAATTTACGTGTGAATCAGTCTCAGGCGCCACCGACTCGAGCCGCATCAGACCCTCCACCATTGGAATTTAACTTTACAATCTTTCCAGTGCTTGATCACGGGTCACGACTCTCTACTCCTGAACAGCTTGTTACCGCTCACTCAGACGCCGTCCCCACTGTAGAAGCTGCCTGCTATTCGAGCGAGCAAACGACTGTTGGAGAGGGAGAAGTTGGAACTCCACTCCTCACGGTCACGACCTCTAATCTTGACTCTAGTGTTAATCCTCCCGTTCTTTCGTCGGAAGATATTCATCAAGTTTCTCCTACGGACGAAAACATCTCCGATCCGGTCCGTGACGAGCTCCCACTAGAAGTGCTTATAGAAGAAAGTGAGCCCCCGGGTGCCAGTGTGTGTGGTTTTTCTACCGTCTCTCAACCTGCTGAGACACCAGAGGACCCCGTCGAACATCCTGAAGGAGAAGCATCTCATCCGATCAATCCATCATCGGACGAGGAGGACGACGATTCGCCCCTGGTAGGCCCGTTTAAATTCACTCGCAAGAGATTGATCGAGGTAAGTGGAACTCATTCTTATCCAGCAAAAAAGACAGGCCGAGACAAACAACAGCGTCGCAGAAAGGCCACTTAGAGATATCCCGTCCTGCCCGTCAATCTTCCTGTGGTGCGACAAGGAGGACAGCATCTATTTTCCCCCCATCGTTTTGTCTGTTAGTGTGGGGACGATTTTTAGCACCAACTTCTTTTGTGTGGTCGTAGTCATCTTACTCATTTGGACACGATGGCGTTGGTACTTTGGCTCCTGCTTATCAGTCTCCTTCCGGGGTGTCCCAGCAGTGACCGCGCTAGCGCGGTTCATGCTGCCCCCCAGACAACACACGGACATCCCATGGATATCCTTAGGATATCCTTGGCGGACATGT
>JAGDQP010039892.1:0-17192 GCA_022664845.1 Lepisma saccharinum | reverse complement strand
TGACAGGTGGAATGTTAACAACACTTGTGCGTATACTCACCACTAACATCAGCTGCGTCCCCCAGCGGCCCCGCATCCCAACTCCCTTCGGACGCACCGTGCCTTCTTTGCACACCTCGCTAGGTGTGCATCCAAATACAATATAGCTTTCAGAAGCAATATTTATACACATCCTAGCAATTATTAAATAATAAATATGAACATATAAAAATATATGTTTAAAGAAAAATGAAGAAAAAGTGTTGTCCCTGGCGAGATTCGAACCCGAGATCTTTCACTCAAGAAGCCCACGTCTAGACCAGTCATCCACGAAGGCGAAATAGCAAACGGTTCTTACGAACTTGTATTTACAGTGCACGTGTTACGTAAGAAGTCTAGTCACGTGTCTTATTTCCAGTCCCTGTGCTCAACTGATGGCGTTGTCCTGGTTATTTTGCTCCGTTCAGAAAGTCCTTTCTATTAATTATCTTCAGGTTATTGTGGTGTTCATGCTTTTTCTCAAGCTAATATTGTGTGGCTCAATAAAGTTCTGCAACCAGCCACACCCAGCCCGGAGCAGGCTACTATTGATTTTAGGATAAAGAAGTCTGTAATGATAAAATATTAACATATGTTTTTAAAATATATACAAAGCAACAATACAATGTTGTATTGTCACCCGACTTGCGTCACTGTGCGAAATTTTATCATAAGTATCACGTCGGGAAGTTAGATAAATTAACGTCGCAAGTTTCGAGGACACCACGAACCATTGTGAGCTAAAGAAATGAATGTAGAAAGCCGTAAAAACGACAAAAATGCTGTTTTTATTTTTCTGGTTATGTTCTGCCACTTTAGGACATCATAACAAGACATGGATATAGCAAACATTAAAAATAAATAACATATACAGGGTGGTAAGTTTACGGACCGACAAACTTCGGGAGGTGATAGTACAGTGAAAAATAAAGAAAAAAAAAGCCCAGGCAACGGGCGGAAATTCCGAGGCGTTACGGAGCTACAGCCTGTCGAAAGCGTGGGAAAATGAACTTCAGAGCGGATTATTGCGAAAACGAAAAATCAGAGAGTAGGCGGTTGTGAGTAAATTAGAGGAAGTCACACCCGGGCTATCTAAAAATGCATATTGGAAAATTCTACTAGCAGGGCGCAAGGGATTCCCCGAAGGAAGTAAGGGATTCCCAGAAAATCCTCCAAGAAAAGATGGATCGAAAGGAATACAAATGGGATGAGTTGCCAGCAGGTAACAATAATTCATTGCCGGCACATCGATATCTCAACGAGAATTAATATTATGACAATTTTTATAAAATAATGCGTGGTTGCATATCAGACAGGGGTGATAATTAAAGACAGTCAACGAGCGTTTGGCTTACTTATTAGCAATGAGAGAGACTAGGAGTATCCAGTCGGATGGTGGTGGTTTTCTCTCTTCCATGTCATCCTTCTCTGGCTGCTGTATTACATTGCGTTCTTTCTACTAAACAGTCGAACGTGCCTCTTCATTAACTAATACCCTCCGTCCATCCTTTGCATGCTGTTACGCTTTAATCTTTTCTGAATCACCTGATTCTTTTCCAGAAGGATTTCAATGCAAGACTGCTGTGACATCACGGACGCCTGACAGGATTGACCACTCGACCAATGAGGACGTCTTTTTTACTACACTTCAGCTGTTGAGATGCGTACTCACCGCCATCCGACTGGATACTCTTAGTCTCTCTCATTGCTAATAAGTAAGCCAAACGCTCGTTGACTGTCTTTAATTATCACCCCTGTCTGATATGCAACCACACATTTTTTTTATAAAAAAATGGTCATAACATTAACTCTCGTTGAGATATCGATGTGCCGGCAATGAATTATTGATACCTGTTGGCAACTCATCCTATTTATATTCTTTTCGACCCATCTTTACTTGGAAGACTTTCTGGGAATCCCTAACTTCCTTTGGGGAATCCCTTGCGCCCTGCTAGTAGAATTTTCCTATATGCATTTTTGGATAGCCCGGGTGTGACTTCGTCTAATTTACTCTCAACCGCCTACTCTCCGATTTTTCGTTTTCGCACTAATTCGCTCTAAAGTTCATTTTCCCACGCTTTCGACAGGCTGTAGGTCCGTAACGCCTCGGAATTTCCGCCCGTTGCCTCGTCTTTTTTCTTTTATTTTTCACTGTACTATCACCTCCCGAAGTTTGTCGGTCCGTAAGCTTACCACCCTGTATATTTTTCGAACCAACCGTTGTCTTAATTTTTTTTAAATTAATTTTTCAAATTTTGCTAACATCTCTCAAAATTTTAATTTTGCGCCAACAAATCTGCAAGCGTTAACATCTTTTAAAGCTTGAAAAAAATCATCATTTAAAAAAAAAAGTAACCGAAGGTGCAAATGCGACTGAGATATCGCTACACTACCAAAAACACCTCAATTTATTTTGACGTTACGTTAGCATCGCCCATACAATTCATGTTTATCCTATCTTGAGCTGACATTTGGTGGAGAGCCATAATTTTTGATAGTGCATATAGTAGAAGTTTATTATTTATCACGATTCCTTCCAAGGAACTTTTCACCATCTTACCCTGCTAGGCCCTTTCCGAAATTATGGGTGGAGTTTTTTACTCTTGTAAACATTTATAGATACTTGAATCTCTCCAAAACCAGAAAAGATAGAGAGTTTAATCAAAAACCGTTGTGTAGCTCTTGAAATATACTTCAAAGATATGGAATCGCCTTTTCTGAAAATTAATTTCTTTAATCAAATAGTTAGGCTGAAAAATAATTAACGAATTTTTTGGAGTGAAGAGATTGAATAAAATTCTAGAAAATTTTGTAATATTTAGACCTACCGACCAAGTGTATGCATACAAAAAAATCATGTTCTAAATGACACTCATTCTCTTGTACGGGTGTTCAAACATGGCCCTTTGATAAAAATGCCGGATTTCGGCTTAAATGTCTCAGATGGGTCCTCATAAAAAAGTCTGAAATTTGGTATCGAGGAAACTTTGCATAACATTTCTTTAAAAGTCGTTCTGATAACTTCAGGTATGTAGGACCCCACATACGAAAACTATTTTTTTTTCTATAATGGTGTTGTAACTATTTTGTAAAATTATCCATTGATGACCGAATTTTAATATCACCAACCTAATCGTCCTTATCAAAAATCACTAATATATAAAATAGTCCACAAATCACGGCAATATTTTTCTTCTTGTAAAAGTAGCCCATGTTTAAAACCGTTGCATTCTAAACCAATCCCACACGAACATGCGTTCGAGCCCTTTTAAGTTAAGCATTTATCTTTCTAGTTAATTAGACAATAGTAACGTTTCTTCATCAGATGACAAAGTATAGAGTTTGCAACCAAGCCAGAGAGAGAGAGAGATCAAAGCATCACCACTTCCATATGGAAAAAGCATTTCAGAGTATTTCGTTACTGAAAAACAGTTTAGTCTCTTAAAGTGACTCATCGTTCATGGGGTTCATGAGCTTCGGGGATATTAAATTTGTATGAACTTTGAGGATCGTGAATTTGCTGTATGACACATTGATCCGACTTTGGATATAACAACATTTACTTAATTTGAATTTAACGTTCACATATAATATACCGATGTTCTCTTAACACCCACCACTTCTCTCATGTTATATTTTAAACGTAATATCAAAATGATTATTATTATTTTATCTAATTATTCGTGCTTTGAGGAATATGTCACTACATGAAAATAAGTTTTCCAGAACGGAATTCGAACGCACGACCTCACGATAAGAAGCCACGTGCTGAGCTAACATGAACATATGTATCTACTCCTTTCTGATAGAACTCCTTCTGAAGAAACTTGACTGACTTTTCGGTATTCAATACAATAAAATTCATATATGTTGCAAATGGTGTTGATTTCCTCTCCTTTTTCTTGTTGATTGTACTAATTGTATGAATGCGAGAACTAAATTTACTGGCTTCACTTTCATTGAAAATGTGCTTTTACGTATGGAAACGTATGTGACAAAACGATCACGTGCTCAGATGTATGGATGGTTTCGAAATACTGTTTCATTACATATTTTAATGAATATTACTTTTTTCTACACTTAATAACATTTCAACATGTCTTATTACACTTAAAAAAACCATCTGCACTTTTTTCCGAATTGCGAATGTTCATCCTTCCTTCCAGGTCTCGAACCTGGCATCTTTGGTTTACTGTTTCCGAAGATCCCCTAAGTTGGACTTAGATAATTTTCAGCTCGAAACAGTCTAATCAATGCAGTCAACCTTTTTGGAATAGGCTGTACGTTACAATTAGCATATACAAATCACTATTATTAACACGGCGTACAGGGAGGGAGTAAATAAATGTGGTGATACTGTAGTACTTGCAATGTTAAAAATCTCTGTGATATATGGCAGTCTTGAACGAAAGAAGGAGTGAGGTAGCTGCCTACTGTAAGAATAAGAGTAATTGTCTGCTCGGCTATCCTTTTCCATTCACAGTAACCGCCTTAAAGGATCCTAACTATGTGTATTTTATACTGTAAGATCTCAACTTATTTACATGAGACATGCGACATGAGAATCAATAGAAAACGTAGAAATATTGGTTGCTACTTGGGAACATCGATGTTACGAAGGATAATTAGATTGATAGTCAGAAGTGAACTTCAGTGAGAGTAGATATGCTACGGGGATGTGAAAAACACCTTGTTATACAAGTGTCAAACTAGTTGTTTTAGTAAATTATCAAATAATTGCATATCAAGCTTGCATTCAATACAATGTTTATGCTCGACTGCCATATTTATGACGAATGGTAAGTACGTTCTTGCTACATATTCTTAGCCTCCTTATTTTAACTAGTTCTGAATAATTCCTTTTTCTCTACCTATTTTAAGGACGATATTCATACTATCGTCGTCATGTATCATTATGGAGGTGCCGTGAAACTTGTATGTCTTGGAGGTCTTTTTGTTTCGTATTTTTTCATTTGCCCAACTTACTCTTTCCTGAAATCTACTAGCGATAACTTTGGTTTACTTATACTTTTTCAACACTGAACTAGATAACCATTGGAGGAGAGTTAATCATTCCTCGACAAGAATCAGTGCTATTAGCTTGTTTTTACAAGAATGTTGTGTGAGGTAAACATTGAAATTAACACAGAATAACGGACAGCCGCCAGGACCGGAACTCGAACCCGAATCTCCCAGTTTCCGATCAGTTATGACATTATACATTAACACTCTCCTAGCTGGTTATGAAGTCAAGGCACTTCACATTTAGAGATTTTGTCGATGGGTTTGTCTCTTCATATAGGTGGAGAGACTTCACTTTAAAATGAGCTAGGAGTTGGGAGAGTTTTAACGTATAAGGAGCAGTGCATGTACACAGATGGTAATGGTATAATGTCCTGCCGTAATGGTATAATGGATAGGATACTCAACCGCAAACTGGAAGCTTCGGTTTGAGACATGGTAACGGTGGTTTTCCATTTCTCTTTGTTAATTTCAATGTTACAAGCTCTCGCGAATTAGAATCCAACGTTGATAATTCTTCCTCGGATTTTTCACCAATGTTATTAAGATGGGGACAAAGCGTTATATATTATAAATGTACGTTCTTGTACCTTTCAAATTAGAGATATCTGTATCTCGGCGGTACACTGCATTGTCACATTCTTACCAAACAGTATCTCACTATACAGTTTTGTACATTTGTGCATGCTTTTCCTGCAGGTATATACTATGTTCTCACTTGTTTTTGTAGAAAAATTGGTAATTGATAACACAACACCATGTCGTAAAATATTAAATAGTCTGCTCAAACCAACTAATCTATGAGCTAAGCTCGAGCTTTTCGAAAAATAACATAGTGTACTTTACCTCCGAGGTACAGATAAGATATGATTTTGACGTGCACATTTAAGTATGGAACGACAATATACATATGTCTTCTATTTCATTCTGTGAACGACAAGGTTGGCTGGATGTAGCGGGAAAACAATGCATTCCCGAAAGGGGTGACTTATCACCACGTCAATTAGCGCCCCGACTCAGGAAAACCATTTTAACAGCTCTCTAGACTTAAGGACTTCAGTTGTGAGCTACGATCGATCAGTTGAGATTATGATTTAATGATAAATCGCATAGAGAAATATAGCTCATATGATGGAAGTAGGAATAATTAGTTTTGTTTAACCGGAAAAGGAGTCGAGGAATACCAAACATAATGGTGGTAGTCATTTGTTTTCAAACAAAGTTCTTTTCCAATTTTATCTGGGTTGTATTTTTAAATAGCAAACTCTTGTTAGCGTTGCTAAAAATGTTATGAGATTGCAGAACTTGTTACTTCTTGTTTCGAAAGTTATGCTGTATTGCAGCAACATCATTTCCTTCGCATGTGGTATAGGTGTATTCTAAATTTTAAAACATAAAATTCTGCGGAGTTAGGTTGTATAGTTATTGAAACCAAGAAAGTTTGGCGGTAATTTGTAGACATTGTAAGCTCAGAAATAATCAACTGTTTTAAAGTATTCTACTTAGGGTTAGTTATATAACTTTCAGTTACAATCACTACAGATTTGTATTATATATCTCATTTACAATACATTCTAACATATATCTTTCTTAAGTTTCCTACGTTCATTATAAACTACCTATCTTGAATACAATAATATGTAAACCAGACACCAATTTTTCAAAGCAATTTTTGGCATTCCATATGTAACATATATATCTTCATTCTGTGTGTACTTTTCGTTGTTCATTTAACTAGCTTTGTTATAGGTGGACATGTCGTTAATTTTACTGCCTCCTTATCAAAGTTCAAAGGCTAATTTGGTATGTATGAATAAATACAAGTTTATCAGTTTGTCTTATGCTATGTTTGCTATCAGTAATTGTATTGGGTTTGTGCATACTAATTATCAACCGTTTAAATATTCTAAACACAATTTGAAGAAGTTAAATGCTCCTTAATTTGAAACAAAATGATCAAGAATTACTGAAATGTTTACAGTGATCTAGTAATTAGGGTCAAGCTCGTATGACTTCAACATTATTTCTCCTACAGGAAACATTATCTCTCCAACAGGAAAGCCTGAAGAGATGCATTTCATGATTGGTGAAGCATGGTCCAGAAAATTGACTTCAACGCTTTGTGTCTGGTAAGGGTAGAAGTTATAAATACACAAATAGTTACGTAGACTCAGTTCCCTTTGTGTCTAAGTATTACGCTAAGTGAAGGTTGCTATAACCTAACAAGAATGAGACACTTTCAATTAACCTACATGCATACGACATATAGTTAAAAATGCATACGACAAATTAATGTTATGTCTTCATTTGTTAACCAGAAGGGAAAGGATAAGAAGGTAAATTTATTGACTTGCTTGTCTTCCATGCCCGCCATCTTTAAAGGGACGGTCACATTTTAAGCCTTTTGAAATAGGAATTGAGTTCATGTGATAGACGTTTCATTTTATTAGGGATATACGCACGTGTCGTTAATTTTTATAATGTATTTAAGCCTTTAGTATTTATTCATCTTCGAATTTGGTTGTCTGAGCTTTTCGGACAATGCCATTATTTTAGGTCTTTTAAAACTAATTATATTTTTTGTTAAGATACTTTTAATGTGCCAAAATAAATCGAATGTTTCCTCCCAAAACTTTCCGTTAGGAATTCAACTTCAGGCCTTATCAATCTTAGCACTAAGTGTTGCTTTAAAGCTTCAGAGTCAATACGATAAAACAACAAAATTTTAGGATTATCTCACTCGTCCTACACATATTCGACAGCAGCGTTGCCATAGTAATTAGACAACAGTTACACTATTGAGTTTAATCAGGATCATGAGCACCCATAAGCAGAGGAAAACATAACTCGGTTTGACACTGGAGCTAGCCATCTTCTGTTTGTCTAATATTATCATCCTCATTATCCGTAGATTACCAAATAAAAGTACCATCCGACGCTTACCAAATGATCCGGATTACCTCATTAATTTGGTTTCTATTTCCCTTCAAGAATTCAAGTCTTCTTTTGAGATTTTGTTGCATATCTTATTAATATACAGATGCTTATCAGAATTATGAAAACACCTGCAGTTGGCAACACGTCAGATGTACGGGTTGGCAGTGGTGTCGTGGCGACCGCAGCGCCGGACTGCTGGTGGTGGTGTGTTAGGTCGGTCTCCATACTACGTCAGGCGTCGTGGAACAGGAGTGTGCAGTGGCTGCAGCAGACGGAGGTAGTGTAAAATGGGAGACCTCTCAGAGTTTCAAAGAGGGCAAATTGTTGGTGCGCGGTTATGTGGAGTGGGTGTGGCGGCAGTGGCTAGTGTGTTAGGTGTGTCGCCAGGGACAGTGTCGAAGGTGATGACGGCCTACTCAACACACGGGAAAACCACATCGGGGAAGCGGAACAGTGGGCGGAAGAAAAGCATCAGTGACAGGGCACACCGGGGAAGGATGATAATGCACCCATTCACACAGCTGGAGTTGTTGCAGCGTTGTTTGAGGAACATCGGGATGAAGTTCAATACCTCCCCTGGCCCGCCCAATCCCCAGATCTCAACATAATTGAACATCTGTGGTCCATCTTGGAAACACGACTCCGGCGACGATTTCCACCTCCATCCTCTCTCACAGAACTGGCCGATCCCTGCACGAGGAATGGTGTAATATTCCACTTGCTACCATTCACGACCTCTATGCCTCCATCCCACGTCGCATCAAGGCTGTTCTGAAGGCGAAAGGTGGCCCGACACCATATTAATCTGGTAAGTTGCACTTTCGTTCAGGTGTTTCCATTATTCTGATAAGCATCTGTATCAAAGTTACATCAAATATGATTGATGATTGTAGAAATCTACAGAGAGTCTTACTGAATTTTTAAACTTTATTTCGCTCTGTTGATGCTTCTTGAGTAGAATGTGAGGGATCCAAT
Organism: Lepisma saccharinum; assembly: GCA_022664845.1. Lineage (NCBI taxonomy): Eukaryota > Metazoa > Arthropoda > Insecta > Zygentoma > Lepismatidae > Lepisma > Lepisma saccharinum. The sequence continues at coordinate 8,240 of JAGDQP010039892.1, read as the reverse complement.
AAGTGCAAACTTTATGCTCCTTCAAATAATTGAGGACAACTATAATATAAGTTTGACATGGGAATTTTGAAGATTTCCTCCAACTGTCTTAGGTGATGTGCTGATCTTCCAGTATAATTTTCTGAATAGATAACCGTGTTTTGTGGAACTGTCGATTCCTCCGCGAGGAGAAAAAACTTGCTTTCGAATTGCAAGTAATTCCTTCCGTTTTTTACGCTACTAATTATGAAACTAAAATATTAACACAAGTAGAACTGCTCATGAACATGTAACCAAATCTCACCCGAACGTTGTGCTGTTGCTTTAACTCTTCATTTGGTGTATCTGGTTTCATTCACGTCACCAGACATGAAATTAACATCCTCAGCTATTATAAAATTCATCCTATTTTTGATATCTTTCCCTTTTCATTTCATGTACTCACCAGAGTTCATACCAACTTCAAAATTCTGCAACTGCACATTGTACAAACTCACTTATATGCATTAATTTACTCAATACTCTTGCTTCTGAAATGTATGAGACATCTGTTTTATTAACTCTAGGGATCAAAACCACAAACCAAATTAATAAATCATTTTGTTTCTAAAGGTATGTTAAATTAAACAAAATTATATCAACGGTCTTATCTTGCTTCTAATGCTCTGGTTTCAAAAAATATGTGTCCATGAAATCTTATCAGAATTAGATGAAGATTCCAAATTAGCTATATTTATATTCCTAATACGAATACCACGCCGAATCTTCTTCCTGGAATTTCTTCTCTCTGTTTTATCTTCACCTCATAAGTATCTGTGTAAACGTGCATTTAAGTTGTATATGGTCTGTCCCGTATGATATGGTTTCTTGTGCATATATATTGTCCTGGTTTTCTTCGTATTATTATTTTAGTACGATTTTGTGCATGCATAGGTCTGTATTCATAAAGCAGGTTATAATCGTCATTTCAGACAATGTCCTTTTATCTATACAGTTTGCTGGATCTTTTCTTTAGGTCATAGAATGCATTTTGTGCAATAGAGCAGAATGGTTAGGGATTGATTTTTGTATTACTGATCTTACACTGTGTACTGATTGTTTAAATTCACCTTCCATTCATTGTGGTACTTATAAGTCAGCTAATATACAGTGGTACGTTATTGAAGAAATGACATTCATGACATGCGATGCTTGCCTGGCTGAATAACCACACATGCCAGGCGTGGTCCTTTGTTGTTGTCTGTACATTGTCAACTCTGTCATTTATCGAACAATTGTACGGAAACATCAATCAGTGATGTTCTTTCCAAAATATTGACACCATCCCATCAGACACGCACTACTTGTGCAACATCAAATAATTCCTCGTCGCTATACTTACTCACGATAAGATGAGATAAAATTAATTGTATAGGTGGTAGCAGTATTTATTCATGATTACCAAATGTTGTCTTCTTGTATTGTGAGGAGAGTTGAGCACACGCTCAGATGTCATATAAAACAAACACTAAGTCTGTCTAATCTAAAATTAACTTCGTGTTTGAACAAAGACTTAAGGTGGTAACAACAACACACAGGAGACAAAACTAAAAAAATATTGCTGGCGTCTCTTAACCACTTCCCCCAATTATCTGATTTTTAATTACCTTACGGTAAATGTTTTCAAAAGAACAAAAATAAATATAAAATACTGATAATGGTGTAAGAGGTAATATCAATGTACAAACCGAATGGTATTGTAGATATTGATCTAAGGATAAATGTAGTTCTTAGCACATTGTAGGTTAGTGGTTATTTAATGTACATATGCCGTGAGAATATTAAATATTAGATAACACAACATGAGTGTTTAACCCAATTATATGATGTATATTAATTGCCGGCCACAGAATATTTTACATTTCTAAAAGACATTCCGTTTATTACACTTTGCAGCAGTACTTATAATGGTAAGAATTGAAAGGTGATCTTGACTTTGATATTTTGTATTGCAAAAGACTTCGGACAGGTAATTCAATGTTATGCGTCTTTATTCTTTTCTCATATTTTAAAGTAACGTCCGTCCTCTTCTGCTAAAGGAGAGATATAGGGTTATCCGTTTGAGGCCTATTTGCTTCGATATAGCTTTACAGTAACATGATTCGACTTTAAATTTTGTATCTTGTACTCGTTAAATTGTTTGGAAGTGGAAACTTGGCTTCCAGCTGTTAGTTTCCAATTCTTCGAATTTACGATTTAATGAAAAAGTTTAGATCAAAATAAGATTATATTAATAACCATAACAATACTGATTGATGTGACATCGGAAAAAGGAACACAGGAAAAAGTGAATTTCGTTATACCTCTAAGTACGTTCTGCCTATGTTTGCATTGTTGATTATTTGTCATTGTACGGCTGTTACGCTCGACGTTTATTTGGATTAAACGATTGAGTTGATCCGAATGAAATGTCCGCCTCAGGTAAGTCATGTCGAAAAGCCAGAAAATGAAAACTACATTACCTGGTTAATTAAATTAGTCGTGGTCTGCAAGCAGACACTATTACCATCGTTCAGCCAAGAATTGGATTCCGTGGTGAAAGAAGTCTGCAGATGGAAAGAAATCTTCAACTGCATGTTCCACCGCCCGATCGTGAAGGAAGGTCTTCGCTTCCAAGAAGTATTCGAGATGTCGGAAGAGGAGGTAGTCAGTGGGAGAGATATCGCGGAATGCGGCGGGTGAGGAAGGTTTTCATACTGAAAATCATGGAGAGCCTGCAACTTTCTTTGCACGACGCGTTGGCAAGCCTTGCCATGCAACATGAGGACACCATGTCTATTCACCATTGCTGGATAGTTGTGGACAATTTTGCAGTACATAAATTGGAGATCAGTACTGTAACGATCTGCGATGATGGTTTTATCTCGCCTGAGAGAAAACATGATGGCTCACTTCCACCATAGACTGATCAACGTACCATCAACAGCACCTTCCGTGGGTGAGGAAGTGGATTAGGGTACCGTACTGGACGTTGATCACGATCCAACCATTGTCCTGACCGTTTACAATTGCCATTGCAGATTCATTTATCATCTGAAGTAACAATCCGGTTCAGGAAACCTTATCGCTTATTCCTTATGATTATACAACTGCACACTTCCAGACGGCACTTCTTGTTGGCTGCTGTCAACGCATGTAGCGAAAATGAGTTCACCTTCTTTTCACCTTACTGATCATACGGAACCTCCGACTCATAGTGGTACGGTGTATGTTGAACCCGTCTGCAATAGCACGAAGACTTTTCCGAGGGTCCGCTTCCACTGTGCTCATGAACAGCTAATCCGAACATGATGTTGGTCGATCCTCAAGATTTTCATTTTGCAATGATGTGTCACTGAGACAAAATGTGACAAATCAGTGGCAAATGGCGCATTCATGTGCCATTTTTATCCCAAAAGCACAATTCATGTCTTTGAATCTTGCTGTGCAGAGTGCCTCACTTTGAATTCATAATTCACTCGTGATCGCGTGTTCACCATGATGCACTTTTATACGACCCTGTTCAACACCTCCTTCTTTCCTAACTGTCTGACTCTCCCAACCTGTGTGCTAGAAGTATAAAGAGTTTGTGTCGTTACTAACCTGACCTCACTCGATCTCCGCGTTGCTGAGGTGCGTTTCACACCAGGCGTCAGAACGGCCATTTTCACTCCCACCAATCCAATACAGTTCATAAGTAATCATAATTGATTGTTCAAATGAATGTTAAATTTATTGCGTCCACGTAAGTAATATGAAGCTGCTGTAGCTAGTAGAAGTATTAGCGATTTGGTCATGAATATTAAAGTTGTCCTTTGATCCAAATGTGCATCGACAAACTAAAGATGATCCCATATTACCAAGACGCAAAATACCAGAAAGTAATAAGTTTTCATGATGTTGTAACCTATCTGATTCTCTTGCATAAAAGTGTTGCGGATATAATATTACTTTCTTCATAACATAAACAAATAAATATTAAGCTCATACAACTTCCCTCTTTTAGTAATGAGGTATAAATTCCACCATATTTGCATATTACGTACATTTCAGTAGAACATACTCATTCCGATTATTAGGGATCCTTACTAGTACATCAGTAGTAAACAAAATGACGCCTATTCGATAAGTATCCGGAATTATTTTTTTAGCATGATTGTGGATTGAAAATTTTATAAGAGTTTAAAGTAGTAAGGGTTTAGAAGAATTAATTGAACAGACCACTAGTTTAGAAATTAAAACTCAACCTATTATCATATCTGTACAAAGGATTACGAAAATATTTCGGAAAATAGTTCTGTGTAACAAAATTTTTCTTTGGGAGGGCACACTTGTTCTACACAACTGGTTACTCATAAATTGCTGGTCCAATATAAGAAATAAGAAAACCTCTAATGTAATAGTGACTTCAATTCTTGTGCTATGAAAACTTTTAACTTAAACAATATCTAGTTTGTATAATGAGAAAAAGAATACAAACATAACGATGAATGTTTAGTGTCTTAGAGCTTTGCAAGTATATTAAAAGTTTGTTCGCTAGGAATTGAAATTTCTTTATTAGGTCATAAAGCCAATAATATTTTTCTTCTATTCATTTTGTAGCAAGTGATATAAATACTATTCCTTACTAACAGTACAAAGCTCAGATTCGTTTTTCATTAACTATGCCATCGTCATAGATCGTTCTGATCTTAAGCGAAATTTCCTGTGTATTTCACTCAGATGATAAAATACTAAATTATTTTATTGTCTACGAAATAGGCTTAGAGATAACCAGGGAAACGCAAAGCGTAACGATATCCGATGTGGAGCTTGATAACACTGGTTATGGGAACATAAATGTATGAATTATTTAATTTTAGGAATTTTACTTCGAGCTATTGTAAAGAAATATTATCTAGTACAATCAAAAATAAGACAGTAACCAATACACTGACAGTCCAGACATTGCCACAGTTATCTAAGGCATTAAATGATTTTCAGTTAAATTCACCGATACTCAATTAAGTCGTAGAAATTAATATTATTATCAGCCTTAAATATACGTAGATATTTTGAAACTTTCAAAACGAATATCGCTTAAACTTCATGACAAAAAGTGTATTTGAAAAATAAAACTTGTGAATAAGTACTTTTGCACGTAACGTTACCCAAGTTCTTTAGCATAGTAGCATGTAACATATCCTGACTCCAATATCTTGATAGATAACCTTTTATCTCAGGTTGGAATGACAGAAAAGGAAAATCGAGCACACACTCGCTGAGAGTTTGAACTATTAGGACCTGCGTTAGTCCTGTTGATAGGTAGGGATTCCAAAATGAGAATACTGGTACAATAAGAAGCAACAATGATTACAGGAATTCGGGGAAAACGTCAAGGATTTCTAACACTTTTACTGTCTAAGCACTAAACTAAACATGGCTGGATGTTATTTAAGTCAAATCAAATTCAATCAAATACTTTGTCACGCAATACTATAGTCCTTAGACTAGATTAGTTCGCTACAGGCCGACTACATTAGTAAGTACATCTCTGCTAGCTTATTTGGACCTTTCTTGCAATCGTTTTACAATTCCAAATTTAGAACATGTGTTGGTTCTGAAATTATTTCTAAAAATAACTGAATAATCCTGCATCTAATATAAGTATAATTATTAGAATAATTAAAACCAATGATCATCATATAATTATAAAGGTTCTGATCACGACTTGATACAACGACGGACAGGACAAATTTCCTATTGATCATTCGTTCTTCTCAGAATATTCAGCACTCCTTAAGATCCGTCGTTTTCTGTATACATCATTTTATTTTTACACAACTATTCGAATTCTCTTTATTCACGAATATTACACCATTCTACGATATGTGTTCTACTACTATTAGACCCATTTAGCTCAAACTCTCACATGTTATTTACCATATTAAAAAATATGTAGAGAGTTGCATTAGTAAACTCAGAGCTAATCGAAGATGGAAAGAAAGCCATAGCAAAGAGGGATAGTATCATCACTCCATTGATTGAATTATTATGTGTGTTGAAAAACAAAAACTTTTGTGGTTAGAACTGAACTTACAGATGTTTGAAAGTAGTTGGGGATAAATGTAGTTCAATAGTCGTTCCCAGGACTTTAACGTGTGACATCGTGTTACAAAATTAGCATGCTAAACGAAAGTCTCTGAAAGTGTAGATATGCAGAATCAAACATTTTGCCAGTACCAGACGTGTAAGGCGTATCCACCACATTTAGCAGAATGGCACAGGCTCAAAATTTTCTCAGATATTAAGGTCACTTCTCGCATCCACTCCTACTTTTAAACATTTCTCGAAATATCATGGACAAATGGACAACTTTCTCAATCTTATATTGGACAAAATCATATACTCATCAATGGACAAGACCTGGACGCTGCCTGTTATATTTCATAGTAATTTGTAAGTACTATTGCACTGTGTTCTAACAAATTTGAAAATGTCGTTAGATTTTGAATAATGTAAAAAATATTAAAAATGTTGGGGAGGTCGCAAGATGCTCCCGTAACAAAGAAATTTGTTCAGTACTTACAAAGTATCAAACTCACTGAATCTAGCTACAGGGTTTATAATATACAGGATTTATACATACTTATGTTATAAATATTCGGTACATTTTTCTGATTATCGGTAAGTCAGATTTTGGGAGACAATCGCAATTTGAAACATAATAATAATTAAATATTATTAAAACAATACTGCTTTTCTTATGAAAAATTGTATGTATTCGCTAAAGTGGACAGTTTCAAAGATTATAAAGTTTTTTTAATATTTAATGGAAACTTTATAAATTTTATACTTATCTACCGATAATTGCAATACAAAGGAATGATTTAAATATTTCTTTTCTTATATTGAGTTACCCCTCTTCTGATGATAAGACAACAGCAGTCGTGAACATGTTGATTTTCAAGCTATCTGAGTTTGTAATTTAAGGTTTATCCTATAATTTTCGGAATGATCACTCACAAGGGAATGTGTTTTGCTCGAACAAAACTTCTGGTGCGAAAATATGTTTTTGCTGAAGAATGTGATACGCTGACATCAGAAAGGACGATCATCCATCTGTGAACTGCTATCTTCCTCTCCAAACTGACCAATGACTACTCGAAAACTCTATAGTACAAAAGACTGAAAACAACCTTGTAAGTCGTGAATGTTTTAAGGAAGTGAGACAAACATTGAATAGATGTAACGTGGATGCTGCGCTAGCAGATGCGGGAGATGAGAATCATGGTAGCCATCTTGATAGCCGCCATCTTGGAATTTGTTCGAGAATTTGTAATGAAAAGTGGGTCATGTGACATGTCTTTTTGGACTAGCTTGTTTCAAGAAATCCAAATCTGAAATTAGTTTTTATCTACCTTTATTCGCTTATGAGATAGGGACCCTTAATATTTGGATTTTACGTTCTACAACATGTGCGTAAAGTGGTACACATTTGGTCAGACACACAAACCTCAAATCCTTATGGACCCTGCGAAAAACATTGGGTTCAACAGCCGCGCAGGTATGATTTATTCTGTTGCTGTATATGGTGTAGCTCGTTGATTTTTCACGATGCTCCAAAGATAGAAATAAAGGGGCTTGAAACTAAATGATAAAGTGGGCCACTCAGCGAATCCTTGCTGACTGCTCCAACATCCGAAATTATATATCAATCTAATCTTGCACCTCATCAGGGTACTGGGAGGTGCACCATTTTGCTGGTAAAAGAAAAAACAATCATTAGAACTCACAGTCAGCCGTGCCCGCCTCAGTGCCCTCAACAGTGATCGATCCATTCAAAGGTTCCTCGTTCACCCGATCTGATGCGCCTTAATTTCAATTTTTGTCTCTCATGACTTTCATCTATGTCACTGGCCGGAATAGAGGGCAGGCAGGTTAAAAAAATAAATTGGATCTTTCCTTATTCAAAGTACCATCCCTGCATGCGTCTAGTGTGATCGAGGGAAATCCAATGAAAATCAGTTTGGATGGCCAGCACTGGGAATCAAAACCGGGTTTGTGTATCGTGAAAAAAATCAACGAACTACACCATCTTCAGAAAATAGAAATAATTTGAATTTTATTTTAAGCCCTTTAGGCATCTGAAGCTCAAGCAGTCAGAAAATGTACAAGTATGAAATACTTGAAATACTATGAAAATCTTAAGGTCCGTCAATCCTCCATCACACCTATTTCGTAGGAAAATATGATTACTGTTT
>JAGDQP010039891.1:1992-17525 GCA_022664845.1 Lepisma saccharinum | reverse complement strand
TGTGTCTATAATATTCATGTTATATAATTGCATGTAAGTAGCACTGCGTATACCCAAACAACACAAGGATAACGGACTTATATTGGCCAGTAACGCGGCTAAGGGTCAGTTCTACAATCGACCGCTAAACTTCTAGTCAGCGCTAAATTGAAGCCAAGTCTGATTTTGGCCAATGAGAGTGCAAAATGAGAGTTGGTCTCAGCTTAGCGCTGACTAGAAGTTTAGCGGTCGATTGTAGAACTGACCCTAACACAGATATCGATGATGGTTGGACGTTCTGACTCAACACCGATGTACATTAGCGTGGTATGTACAATATTTCGACATTCAGCGCTATTCCTGAAACATGGCAAACGTGTTGTTCTTTATCCAGAAAACAAGCACAAAACTTCTCAGATTAAATTGTTAAGTTTAGTGAAATATCACTGTTTGAAGATGTCATTGCGAGCTACCGATCGGACACTGTCCGATGTCGTTCCGAAGAGCGTCGTGTGTGTTCGAGAATGATCTATGTAATGGAGAAATGACACGTGTTAATACAAAAATAACATGTATAACATTTCTACATTCTCCTGCTTAAAGTCGTTCTGTACTGAAAAGACTGTCAATGTTACCCTATTCCGTGTCTGAGTTAATGAAATACATAATCGACGTATTATCCTTCAAAGATGGGTTCATGACAGAGTGGATAAGACAACGGACAAAAAAATCACTTGATTGCAGGTTCGAATCCGGTTGCAGACAAGTGTGAAAATTTTCAACTATAAACGAAGAGGAAAAATTATGACCAATGTTGGGTAACTATCCCAGTAGCACAGAAACGTTGAAAATACGTTGATTAGACGTTAGTACCGAAACATTATGCTAACGTTGTAAGTGTACCTAAATGTTCGCCTGTTCAACGGCTTATTCAACGCTGAATAATGGTTGAGAAGAAACGATGAAGATACGCGTTTAGTTGTCCAAAACAGAGCATGAATGTTGTCTGTTGCTATACACACATTTAGTTTCATTTCATCCGTTGCTTTTATCATGATATACGGTGTTAATTTTCTAACAGTAAATAATCCGAGCGGCTGCTATGGGGTTCGAACAAGGAACGTTTTGCACTTCTCGTTGGTAGCTCAACGCGTTGACCACTATCCAAGAATCCACCTGAAGAGGCCACTACTCTTTTACTGTATCGTTGAAATTAATTGTTCGTTGAAATATAGTTTAAAATTCAACCTGTTTTCAACATGCAACTGAAAACATGAAAAATATAGTTATTTTCATTGTATTTGTCTTTTAATTATAATGTTTAAACAATTAAATTAGAAATACAAGTGTGAAACGAAATCTAGAACATAGTATGAATGATAGTTGAAAGTACGTCACATTAACGTCCTAACAACGAAATTCTAACTTCGTTGAAATATGGTTTAAAATTCAATCTGTTTACAACGTGCATATGAGAACACCAAAACTAGTTTATGTCATTCAATTAGTTTTTAATTATATTTTTTGGCATAACATTAATAAAAAATGCGTTAAACAAAATCTATTATACCATAGTTGAAAATAACATATTGAATACACGTCTTATCAATGCAATGACGTCTTTGTTGAAATATGATTTAAAAATAAACGTTCTTTTTAAACCGATAACTGTTAATCAACGAAATGAACCTAAAATCAATGTTGAAAACACTCATGTGTGCTACTAGGGTACATAATTCGAAATCGCAAATTCTCCGTTACTGATATCGACCGATATTGATGTGCTACTGGGGTATAATAGCAAATCTTATAAATAACAATGTTATTTACAAGGATTTTAGATATAAACAAAAACCAGTCCACACAGCGTGAACAAATGTGTTACACCTGAAAGTTTGGTCCCCTTTATAGCACTACACTGGAAGTGAACACATTAGGCTATTTCCTCCTGTATCTTGCTTCAGATATAAACTACATTTGTAATGTAATCGAACACTCTGGTATAATACAGTACAGCTCATGCCTCATTACTAACATCTTACTTCATTAATGTCAATCGGGATCATTTTAGCAATATAAATGCCAGTTAACGCTAATGCGAATTTCAAATTTAACTAGCGAAAACTTACGGCTGTTATCTTGCAACATTAGTAAAACAAACCTGTCGCTCACCTAGTGAGTTCATTTCTTTCGATGTCGAAATCTATAGCATCGTAATAATAAGTATCGCTTTAATAGTGTAGAAGGATTATGGCAGAACTAATCTACAAAATGTTATTCTACAATCAATTGATTTATGTTGATTATATTATAATTTAAAGCTCTTTGTAATGAAACCTTTGGTTTAGTTATCTAACACTCACCAGATGGCAGTTCTCGAGAAAACTGTATATAACAAGCACCCATAGTCTAAACGTAAGTTAGTTTCACCCATAGTTCTTACCATTATCGTAATGATTTATTAGTAATCTAAACAAAGTATCAGCGATTGTTCACGAGAACATCTGTAAATAATGTATAATTTAGATACAAAAAAGATAATTTAATGAATATTTATATGTATTATGAAGGTTATTAGTAGAAACCTTTTACTGATCTCGAATTTTTAGTCTCCTGATAATCTTTCAATGCTATTGCAGACATTCTTTGAATTCTTTGGCATATGTGTTCACCTCTGCTAATTTCCAGCTTTTGTTGGCAGTTAAAAAAGACCTTGCTTGTTAATCAGCAAGTAGTCAAGGACAGTAAACTGTGGCAGGCATAGCTTCTCTTCTTCTTCTTCTTCTTCTTCTAAGATGGTGCTTGTATGTGGGAAAGTACAGCAAGTAGAGACGTCCATGTTATGTCATTGACTGCTGTTCTTTCAACATTCCTCTCTGTTAACTATGGCACAGTTTACTCACTTCAGTTTGAAGTATTCTTGATGACACAGCACAAATAATAAAACAAGGTGTAGTCTTTTTGCGTGTTTGTGTGTTTTCTTTATCTTATGGATGGTCGTGTCAAATTCTTGAACTACAAAGTAATAGTAATTAGAAATTTAGCGCTGACTCAATTTTTTTCTTCACTTTAAGCAGAAAATTAACAGAATTACGAACAAGATTGCTTTTTACAATAATGCTCTTTATCCTCTTCTATTACGTATTGCTGTAAACCTGTATGAATCCGTTTTACACTGTTTCGTGGGTGGAGCTTGTTCAGTGTTTAGCACCAGGAAACGATATACTTCAAACGTTTATAGGAAATGTGTTGAATATTGTTCGCTGACAAACAGCCATTCCTGTACATTTTATTCAGCTTTTTTTGCCATCCAGTTTAATGTAGATGAAACCGAGACCTTAAATTTTGGAATTCAACCGTTAAAATTCGTTTGTATATGTTTACTGTAGAGGTAAAATCATGAAGGATATTCTTGATAAGCATAGGTATACAAATATTTCGTTGTTATTTTTAACCAAGATTTTAAAAATTATCATAACTAAATGGAAGGTGATAGAACATGTTTCTTACCAAGCCCCCGTGGTACAGTCGTTAACGACGCGGACTTCGAACCGGCAGTGGAGAGGGATGTGGGTTCGAGTGACGCTGCTAATCATCCTAAGTGAAGTTTACTGAAATTTCCTTCAGTTTCGCGAGGCGAATGTCGTGATGGTACCTCAACTAACGCCCAGTCTGTCCTCTACTTTAGCAATTCTTACACTGAGTAGCTGTGACTCAGTGGTAGAGCATTAGCATTCGGAAGGTTATGAGATCGATCCCAGCGGCCGACGATCCTGACTGTTTTTCCTCAAACCCACAAGATATAAATGCCATGATGGTACCTTCAAGTTAGGCTCATGCTGATCTCTTCCCGAATCCTTTCCCCTCCCCTATCCTGGCCTAAGCCTTTGATACCTAAAAGCCATAAATAGCATTCAATTAAAAAAAAATTCTTACCCTCGGAAGAGTGATCGCCAGTGGTCGTCACCCTTCAGATCTGATGGTCTTAGGACAAAATTTGCCAGTTCAGCACCATTTAAAAAAATATAAAACAAAAGCTTCTACTCTTTTAAGTTATTATTTATTATTATCCAATTAAGGAGAATTGTGTTTACAATACGCCCCAAACAATACATTTAATTTTGAAAATGGTCAGATTCAAAACATTTTCCTAAGTTCTGCTTTAAGAATGGATGCAATAATTATGAAATCTATTGTGTGGTGATCATTTTCGAACATCTAGTAAAATGTTTATTATACATTTTCAGACATTTTTTTATCTTCATGTGCTGAAATTTTTCTAGCGAAATCATCTGTTTCATATCTAACTCATCATACACCAAACATTGGATATTCAGACCACTAGCACACTAATGTGCCCCGAAATTTCCTGACTCCGCTGCGAGAGAAACATCAAAATTCTTTTTTATTAAAATGGTAAAGTAGTAGGAATGAAATAGAGATTAAAATTTTTAAACAACATTATATAGTCATATGAGCTCCTGCGTAGCCTAGTCGGTAGCGCTCTCGACTTCAGTGCTAGCGGTCCCGGGTTCGATTCCCGATGGGGGCTCACAAATTTCGGTGTTGACCCAGCATCGTGAGGACAATTGGGAAGCTGCTGTGAATAAAAGACAGTGGCGATCACAGTGAGAGCTTCGGCTCTCCTCTCCCAACCCGTCTGGTCAGCGTGGGAGCAGTAGACCGACGCCTCCCTACGGGGAGAGGCCTCATCCACTAGTGGATTGAATATGGCTGTGATTTATTATTATTATATAGTCTTATACAAGAGAAAAATGTTTTTCAATATTTCCACATTACTGAAAAATATCTATAGGTTTTCCGGTTAAAGAGACCTGAAAAGAAAACTTAATGGACTTCTTTGTAGGGGGCTATTAATTAACTTTTTAAAGCTTGTAGGACTGGTACCTGAATAATGTTTATATAGTTATTTCTTCAAATTTGGTTTTATTAATTTGGTAAAAGAAACCCGGCTCTTCATCTATTCATATAAAAGCATAGTTATTATCATCTTTAGCTTTAACAAACTGAAAATTTCATTTCAGACTCAAATTGAAATGCAATTGAGTAGCATTAATTGCCCCAGCAGCCCCAGTGAAAATTATTCCACTTGTCTGTGGCTGGACTGGAACCTGCAATCCTGTAACTCGTAGTTTGTCTTTTTAGCCACTACACACTAGAGTGAATGATGCACTTCATCAACTCAGACGTGGCGACAAAGACAGTATTTTCATTACAGAATTCCTTTAAACAGAAGGGTGTAGTAACACGTGTTATTTTTCCCCATTACATAGACTTTTTTCGAACACACTCAACGCTCTTCCGAACGATATTGGCTAACGTCGATCGATATCGTGCAATGGCATCATCATTTAGTGATATTTCTCTGAACTTTATATTTTTAATGTGCCAAATTTTTTGTGTGTTTTCTCAGTTGAAGCACAACACTTTTCTTAAGTTTCAAGAATGGCATTGAATTTCGAAATATCGTTACACACCAATATCGATCGATGGCTATTCAGAACGGCCATTTATGATCGATATCCGCGTTACTGGCCCAATATCGACCCGTTATCTTTGTACTACTACGGAATATTCCGTTTATGGGCATAGATAGACATGGTTGCAATATTATGCTGGTTATATTTTCACTTAATTATTATTAGGCCTTCAGCTATAAATTTCTGTTATTATCTTATGTCCATCTTGTCGAAGGATTGTCATAGCTTTCTGTGGGTTTACTTCGTAGACTTCTGTTGTAATGTCCTGCTCACGGCGTCTTTCTTCCCCAATGTTTGTTTACATGTATCGTTTATTTGCCGCATGGATTCTTTTTTCAGCCTGTAAGTACCGGAAGTGCGGACTCTGAGGAAGTCTTCGTTGCCGTTTGGTGGTCGTTGAAACATGGAACATCCGGTCTTTTTGCTGTCAGCGTTTAATTGTCACCATCAAATGAAAAGAGAATAAAAAATGGTGAAAAGGCTTCTTACCAATAACCTCTTTGTAAAAGGTAAAAAAAAAAAAAGATGCAGAATTCTCGTTGTGCTATATCCGTTTAACCTATTCCGTGGGGTCAACCGCGTACTGTTTCTCCCATAGGAATATCATTCATTCCTCCACTACTTTGGTTTGTTAAATATTTTTATGGCATTCTTGACTGATGTTTAAATGTCCGTCAGAAGCGCCACTGAAGAAAGTGTTTGTCATTACTGTCTGCAAAGAAATGTGGTAATGTTACCATCTCTAATAAAGTAATGATTACTTATAATGTTTTTTTTTTAATTAACATTTTGAACAAGTTTTAAAATCCAACGAAGCTAGTAGCATATTTTATACAAGGGCAGTTGTACATTCCTTTGTGCTTTTTTTTCTGTGACAAACTGGAGCGCTTCCCACATAGCAATTTTGACAGCCAAGAAGGTTTAAACAAGGTTCAATCAAGTACTCTAGTTTACAAGAACCAACTTTGAAATAGCCTTCACAAGACAAGAGAGAAAAACACCATTTTCTTCTTTTAAAAAAAAGTTGCCTTCGGGAATTGAACCGAAATCCGTTGGGACACGAATCAGTTGCTGTATTCACCAGACCACGGGAACACATTCCCTAGTTTGATTTTCAATCCCCATTTATACTTAGTTCATCAGACCACAAGAGACACTTGTAGTGAAAGGGTGATAGTTGGCGAAGATTAGCATACGGCGAAGCAGTTCTGGCAAATTATGGGATTTTATCGCACTGAGACGACAGCGAAACTGCAACAAAACAAAATTCAAATCAATTTCCTCGCATAACTGCTCGTTTCCACAAGCTTGAATTAGTTTACGGTAGTTATAACAACCAAGTCACTTAACGTGTTTGTTTCGTGCTTGTTTATTAAGTTCAACACAATATCAAGTGTAACAAGCTCAAAGAAAGTGACTGAGAACCTTGTTGCAAACTGGCATGCTATTTGGGTGCATTGAACAATATATATGGAGCTAAGCTAAAGAGAGATGAGTTAACTTCTTTATTAGTTTCCACTTTCAGTTCTAACTGAGATTTTTACTCTTTCTTTTGTCATTATATTGCCCGATTTGGGATTTATTAATTTTTTAGTTGTTCAAGAACTACATGAAGGGGATGTGCTATTATGTGTGGTCCAGTTTGCGTATAACTAAAGAATTTATACGTAAATCATGCCTGAGAGCGAGAACAAACGCAAAACGTTGAGAACTGAAAGTTTGGTCCATTTTGAATTAAACAGAAAATTGACTCATTCCTACTGTCTACTTCAGGTACTAAGCGAATGCTTTAGTATCGCTAAGTAAATAGATCTTTGTCGAAAACTAATGAGAAGTTCTCTTTAACTTGCAGTCTTAGTGTTTGATAATTAATCTTTTACTATTATAATTGAGATGCTGAGAGAATTTTGAATTTATCCAAGTTGGCTCAGGCCGGGTTTAGAATAGAGGAGAGGATGCAGAAATGGATCTAAGCTGAAGTTACCATCCAGGCATTTTCCTGATAAGAAATCTCAGTCAGGATGGTTGGCCACTGGTGCCCAGGACCTCCTGAATGCGAAGACAACGCTATACCAACAGAGCTACGGCCGCTCGGTAAGGTGCTAAAGAGTAGTATTTTATGCTCCCAGATATGCAGCGCTATGTCTTTATTACCGCAAAATCTTAAGACTAAATACCTGTAGTTCTGTTTTAAAAATGTGATATCTAGTAGAAATGAAAACAAAAAACAATTTCTGGTTTTTAAAAAAGCGAATTCTTAATATTATTTTATAGACTGATTTCCTCCTTTCCATCACTTTGGCTCTTAAACGTATATGATTTTAAATAGTATTAAAATGACTGCATTTTAGGTTTGAAATCCAATTCGTTTTGAACGTATGACAATAATTCGTCGCTGTTTTCACGAAGTGACGAACGTTTAATATCATTAACATTCAATATTGGTTATTTCGAGAAAACAGAGAATTAAGATTACTTTTTACTAATTAATTTAGTGTTGCATTGAAATTCAAGCAAGATGTTTAATTAACCAGCAAACAAAAGATGAGTGGGCTCATTTTCTTGAAAACTACGTCACTTTGAACAAAAGCACTATCTGACAACTGAAAGTTTGATATATTTATTAAGAAGTAAATTTCAAATTTTTGTAATATTTATGAAAGAACAGTGTCATACAACATAAGAGATCAATTTGGTTGTCAGCAAGATTCTAAAGAATCTTTGCGCAATGAAGATTTTTTCACATTGCTACATTTGGCGCTGGTATCGGTGGTGACATTTTCTACCATTGAGTTGGTTTGGTCATCTTTTATTCGCTTTATAGTATGGATTTAGATACGGGAGACGGATCGACTGGTCCAATACGATTAAGCTGGGTCAACTTGATGCCGGTTTTCGATTAATCTTGCCTGGTAAATTGGGATTTACTTGCGTCTGATTGGTTGGCCTATGCCTGGGTGTGTGGAAGCAAAGAATGGATGATGATCTAGCTAAGGAAGAGAGGAGGAAGATTGGAATATTTTAAATGAGGTATTGTACGGAACGTGATATTCAGTTGTTTTATTTAATCAATTCACCTTCCAGGTGATCATGGCTTGTGCTGACTTCAATTTCAGGTATATCCGTCTCCCGTATCGAGATTCATGGCTTTATAGTAGAATTAAAGTCCATGGATAACAAGAGGTTACCAAACCATCCCAGCTATTGAGGATCACGAACAATGTGTGTGTGTGTGTGTGTAATGTCTCAATCAATGACCTCTATCTAAAAGCGATACTGGACTGACTGTAGCCATTGAAAATTTCATGAATGTATGAAGCCAGGGAGCGGAAAGGATTATTAATCTGAATTTCATTTCTCTACTTCCAGTCTAAACCAATATGAACATTTTTTTGTTCTAACTCAGTTTTTTACTCTTGATATCGCTGTGTGGCCCGTTTTTTGAGTTATGTCTTAATTCTTGCAAAAAAAGGTAAACATTATTTGTAGTATTTTCTATTATATGCAGTCTACGGTATACTGTTATCTGAATAACTTGAGAATTAAGGCTTAAAAAAAAAAACGAGCCGCACAGCGGTGAGAAGCGTATAAAACTGAGTTAGAACTGAAAATTTGGTCCACATTGGATTAGACTGGAAATGGTCAAACGAGTTTAAATAATTGCTCTCGCGTCTATCTTTCGACACTTAAGTAGTCACTCCAGTATCACGTAGAGCTCGATGGTCGTCTCCTCACCGAATCAGAAAGTATAGGTATAGTCATGTAGACCTGCAGTTTTATACATGAATCATATCTTCAATGATAAAAAATAGTACTATTTCTTTTATTGATCAAATAAATTACGAATGTTAGTAACAGAATTCTTAATCGTGAACAAGCAGTAAAGGTGGCTGAGTCTAGTTGTGCAATAACATAGCAGATAATTATATCCTGTCAAAGGGTGTTGCTGCGCAGAAGGTTAAACATATAGGTGATTCTCAGAATCTAGTACAAACCAACTACAAACATTAACATTAGCTGCCTCTGTCGAGTAGATTTTCCAGCTTGCTCAAGGCTGTTGTTTGCTGATAAAGTTCTCCAAAACAACAGCGCCATAAAATTAGGTAAGACTTTTTATCAATGCACTGTGCGACGCTTGGCGGACACCAACAATAAAAGCAGCGCACTCAAGCGGCGACATTTTCATTCCAATCTTCCACTGATTTCTTTTCTTTTCTTTTTCTTTCTTTTTTTAATGCGGAGCAAATGTTTACTCACAAAATTGTGTTCGCGCCTTTTTCCTCCTTCTCACTCTGATATTCAAATATAAGCAAGTTCTGATATAATGTTTAACATAGGTCACTAGTTGGTAAAATATGAAAAGCAAACCAATAAAGTTTACATTTTAGTATTGTATATTTGAGATGTTTTACAGCATCGAATTTTATATTTCTTCCTTACAGTAACTGTTGAGCATAATCTAAGGTCTAAAGGTCATATTTATAATAAACATAAAAAGGTCTACCAAGAGCGGAATCAAGTTATTCTAATAAAATTTTCTTAGTGCTGTAAGACCAGAAATACACTAATATTTCAGGGAGAGATTTGCAACTCAAACAACGTATGCAACTACCGTGTGGATTATATGACATTGTAGGATATGTTAGGTAAGGCTACTTTTTCATGTACGCACTAGTCACGCGCTTTGTGATTTCCGTGAGTAGTCAAAAGAAATATTTAAACATATGTCTCTATTGGCCACTCAGTCAAATCGCAAGTCATCGACTAACGGGTAAGTGACGGCCCTCGTGCTTGGCGAGTGCTACATGTTGTAACTAATTTGTCGCTTATATCACTCCCGTAACTGCTAATATAAATTCACCCTTTTGGCATTGAAATGTATTGTAATTCAGATTGAAAATCTATTTGACTAAAATTATTGTTGAATACTTTGCTATATTAAAGACTTTCGGATATGATCAAAAGAAAAGAAAAGAAAATTAGCACTCAATAATTTGAACAAAATTATTATTATTATAAACAACATGATTTCGGAATGATATGTGTATTTATGGAAAACCGTTTTACTTGGCGCAAGGACATTAAATAACTATTTTGCGCCCGAACTACTTACAAATAAACTAAATTTAAGAAATGTTGAAATATTAAAAAATTAAATAATTAATTTGGAATCTTTTAATGTAATTTGTAATTTTCAAAGTTATTTCTAAAATCAAAATATTTGTAATAAAACTATTTTGGTTCGGCGGAAGCCTCACTACCGCCATCTTAGCAGGGTATAAAAGAGTCTGCATCTCACTATATTATTATTCTCTCTTGGGTTGCGGCCCAAGTAATAAATAGGTGCTAAAGAGAACCTATTGTTTTATTTCAAATATTTCTTTTGCCCTGAGATTTAGATAGCTTTAGTCTTATGGGTCAGCTTAGAATCGTCGCTTTCGGTCGGCTGCATACCCAACTTGCATGTTAGTTAGGATAGGGCCCCCACTTACTAATTTGATTTGCTTTACAAATTGACCTATTTACTTTCAAATTCCACGAGAAGTTATATAGAGAGTAAGATAAAGGTACCTCGGGGTCATATCAAGTACATGAAAAGGCGGTCTAAGATTAAAGTCCTCTATAAACCACTTCACAGCACAATTAAACACTTACAATACGTTAGACAAAACAACATCCAGAATTGTTCACTTCCCTACACAGCGAGAAGTGGAGTAAAAAGAAGCTCGATTTTATTAGAATGAATTCTAATTATGTTTGTTAGCCATGCATGTAAATACGGTAACGGATCTACTGCTATTGACGTCAGCACATGCGCAAGCACCTAAAGTACCTGGCAATTGTAATCGATTAAAATTACATATTGAAAACTTCCTCGGATTCATCCTAAGGGCTGATTTTCATGAAAGCTTACGTTGCTTGTTTTGCTTGCGATTTGGATAAATAGCCAATTGAAACATATGCTACATTTACCTTACAAGAGAACACGCAATAAAACACGTGTTTTAATTGGCTACTCACCCAAATCGCAATAAAACGCAAGCTCGAATGAAAAATAGCCCCAGCCCTAAGCACCACGCTGTCACACTCAAGCATAGAGAAACCAATAAATAAGACACGCAAGTTCATCCCAATCATCCAGGCAAGATTAATTGAAAACTGGCGTCAAGTTGACCCAGCTTAATTGTATTCGACCACTCAATCCATTACCCTATTTATATCTATGTTTATTACCGAAAGTTCACTTGTATTTTAATGTAAATTTCTTTAGAATATAATGTCGTTTAGTTGTATTGGTTCTGCTTCCGATTATGAGAAAAATGGATGGTTAGCTTTGCCCAGTAATTACCAAGACTAATTACAAGTATATCATCATTCTGGTGAAGCAGAGATATTACGTAATTTTTCGAAGTCAGCTTAGAATAATTATAATTAAAATATAAGTATTCAGACATGTACACTAACATTTTTGTGTCTTTTGTCTTATAGGTGGTCAATATACACCGTATGGAAGTTCATTGTACTGGTATGTTGTTTCTTGGAGACTGGCTGATGCCACCGGAGTTGCACCACCAAAAAACGCATGAAGGTTAGTGCATTGTATATGCTTTGTTCTATCTTACTACATTCAGATTATTAATTTAAATTTATTCATAGAAACTTGAAGCAAGTTATGTAGACAGTACTATGATAATAGTAAATGCAACAGCAACGCAGTGGCACTCCGCGGCAGGTCAAAAATGAACAAGAGCTATGTTAATGAGGATTGCCTCAAGCCCGCGACAATCTTAGATCGTCACTTTGTCTATCTTTGTGTACCGTGCAATGCCCTTTAAAAAAATCATGTGAAATTGAATGGAATTGATAGAAAATATTTAATTTTGTCGATTTTTAATAATATTCCATGTGTACAGCTGAATACAAAATACTGGTAAATTCACACTTGGCCATGCTGTTAAACATTTTTATGTGTGTACATGTTGATGCTGAGTTTATTAACTTATAAACAGTTTTTATGATCATGCACAAAATTCAGTGTTGATAAACCTCGAAATTGCCAAATGCTGTTAACTCAAGTTTATGAAAAAGAATATTATACATGTTGATAAAATATGTGTATATATCGTCACCTTGGAATCAGAAGGCACTACGTTCACTTCATCTACCTTGAGATAAATCAGTTTTAAAGTATAAAGTTCCATTTATTATTTTAAGGTCTATAAATTCATTAAATTTTAATATTTTTAGCCACTTGGAGCTCGTTTGGTGAGACAGTACTTTTGACGTTGATGCTCTTCAGTACAAGGTTTTTTGACTGCAGTATTAACTCCATTTGGCCAAAAGTGGACATAGTGCCTTCTGGTTCCAAGGTGACGATATATTTCATTATCGAGCACATGTAAATAACTCAATGAAGTGAGATGAAGGTAAATAAAACTTTACCGTGTTACCTATGTAAAACTGGACGGTTGTTCTAAGTCCTACGGCCTCTCGTGCACTGGAAGCGGAAACTTGCGATTGCGTATTCGGACGAGTACGCAGGAATGTTATTAGTACGTAATCGTGCGAATGCTCCTCGTCCACTGCCACAATATTCGTCGGAATCAGCAGTTAATGAAAGTTAATTAAACGTCCGATTCGTCATTTTTCTTTTAATTTCCTGCCACTATTTCCTTTGCACATTCCGCTCGTGATAATTAACTTGTTTTGTTTTTCAACCCATAAACACAATAAAAAGATCAATTTTTCGCAATCCATGTTTCCATGCTAATACAAGCACCTATTTGTACGAATAAATCCAAACAGAATTGGACGCGTTCACATGTCGCAACTATACGCACGGACGATACCCAACTGACACATAGCTGTTTGGATTGTTTGTCCGTTTACGTGCGTATTCGTCCGAACACGGAATTCGCAGGTTTCCGCATCCAGTGGAGGAGAGGCCTAAGCGGAGGCTTTCCGCTACCTTCTGTGCAGTTGATTTAATAGGTCTGAAGAGAGCATCAGCTACCAGGGGGGGCACCGTGAGGAAAAACACCAAGTATGTTTCGGACAGGATTTATTAAGATAAATAATTTATAGTGCAGACAATTGTTCCCAACTTAATATCCTTAGCAAACAAGCTTTTTTTTTTTTTTAAAAAAAAAAGACGTTGGAATTCGAATTGGTGACAATTAAGGCACCACTAGCATTGATTGAATTGTTATTAATGTTCTAAAGGAGCTGATGTTATTAGTGGTTGGATTAGCACCGCAAACACCAAGAACGCCCTCGGCCTGAGCCAAAGTTGCCTAAAGATCTTAAAAATATATTCAAAGAAACAACAATAACGCTCTGAATTTAACACCGCTCAACACCATATCTGTGTTAAAACTGTATCACGAGGCCTGTATTAACATGTTGCGCCAGACCATGTAAGTTAAAGTAACACGCAAAAGTGGTAGTCATTCTGAGACTGTTGTTACATGTTAAAATTTCGTTTACACTATAAGGCACATAAAGTAGAGAGATTTCTTGGTGGTAGGACTTGTATTATGAAACTGCACTTCGCACCTTACACGAAGTGTAAGAAATATTTTCGGAATGCTGAACAAGATTGTTTAAAAGAAACTTAATAAACAAGCTTTTATCTAACTTGCATTAAAATAATACTTTTTCAGCTATTTATAACTTTCAAAATTTATGTGATAAAATATAAAAGCGTGCGACGCTCACAGAAAATGATGTCCATCTTAATAAGGGATCCACACTTTTATTCTTACTGCTGTAATTCTTAAAATTTATAAATAGCTGACAAAATATTTTCTGCTTTTTAGTGTATTTTAGATAAAAGGGTGTTTTTTAAGAAGATTTCTTAAAATATAGAGTGTGTGTATGAAATAATGTCGCAAACTTTGGGAGGCTATTATTTACATTAAAACAAGAATAATGTTCCTCTGAAGAAATTTTGAAACCCGCGTAGCTTTGGAACTACATGCTCTGAAAGTTACGGAAGCATCGTCACAAATGACGTCATATCTCGACACATAATGACGTAAGCGGTGTCGGCTTAGCAAATCGCAATGGAAGTACTCCCTGATACATCCATTTGTGTAATGTTTGTGATTGAAGGAGTGCCACATAGACAGGTTTGTCAACGTAAGAATTTTAATATCAAGGATTTAAAATGGTTTGTTTAATAAAGCAAGCATAGAAATCCCCTCTAAGGTGGATGCCACAATCATAAACGTAATTCAGATAGGTGTATTTGGTACCCATTGATTTGTGATTTGTTAAGCCGACATACCCCTTGCTTCATTTGTTACAATGCCGCCGTGACTTTCGAAACCTTTAGCTCTGAAACTATGCATGTTTAAAAATTTCTTCAAAGGTTTATTCAGAAAATCAAGTTTTCTGAAGTTTATTTGGGAGATATTCCTTGAAGCATAGATAACCCAGCGAACAACGAGGAGAGGTTGGTTGCGGAGCTTCCAGGCGCTTGTGGTGGTGGGAAGATATTAAACTTTCCAAACGAGACTGCGGTTATTTTGGATTCTTAAATTCTAAATCCTAAATTCATTTCTGTATTTCCAGCAGTGTATAAAGTTTGAAGTTGACTCGATAAGGGGAAGTGCATGAAAAATTGATGACTAAGATTTGAACTGGACTGAAAATCTGGACAGATAGTCAAATTAATAAAAGCGTTGTCAAAACAGCTAATACTCGTATGAAGGATAAAGAAGGAAAATACTTGTGTAGGATATGTCCTTTTTTTTATAGCTTTCTTGCAATATGTAGCTAAAACTATGGGCAGCAAACAAACTACAAAGCTGTCGGATAACAAAGAATTTTAAATTTATTTTATGGTATTCAAGTATATTTGGCTCAGGTCGTCGTATAACCTATAAATATCTTGGTAAGGAAACATTAAATATTTAGTATACCGTTTAAAGACGGAGAATGTCTTCCACGGGTCTGTGACATTCCTTGTTTTTGTTCAACTTTCAATTAAAATTTTTTCTTCTTTACTTTTTGAATGCTATTTCATTATTATTTATTTATTTGAAATGG
>JAGDQP010039890.1:0-13546 GCA_022664845.1 Lepisma saccharinum | reverse complement strand
TTACTCACTTCTTCTTCGAAAATCTCCCAAATTCTTCTCTCGGTATTGGCCTCTCTTTACAACGCTACACACAAAACTGGATATGCCTCCGAACAATGGAAAAGAGCGTATACCATTTTAATCGCTAAACCAAATAAAAGTAATGCAAACTCTGACAACAATCGCCCAATTACGTTAACCAATACTATTTTTAAAATCGAAGAAACCATTTTGGCACACAGACTTTCGGATTATCTGCAAGAAACAAATCAACTTTAATTCAGTCAGGCTGGATTTAGAAGTGGAATTTCAACCATTGATCAACTACCTAGACCTACCACCGATACACAATGTTCATTAAACAGAATATTTAAAGTGGGGCTATCTTCATGGATTTGACAAGTGCATTCGACACTGTCTGGCACGATTTCTTGCTATTTAAACTGTTCATATTACAATTACCAATTACATACATACGCTGGATTGCCAATTTCTTAACTACACATATCAAAATTGGTCATGATCTCAATAGTGACATTCCAAACAAAAGAGGGGTACCTCAAGAAGCGGTCATGAGCCCTATTCTTTATTTAATATATGTTAATGACACTCCAACTCCTATTGAAGACTATGCGAAATTAGGTTTATTTGCTTGTGATACTGCCTACTGGTACACTGCCAAATCCTCAAAAGAAGTCATCAAGAACTTAGAATAAATAACTGTAGAGTTTGTTCAATGGTGTGACAATTAGTTCCTTACAAAACTCAATTAATGAAAGCAAATGAAAGCAAAACTCATTAGAATGAAAGCAAAACTCAATTAATACTATTCTATAAACAGAACGTGACAAAAGCAAATTGTTGACCATTAAAAATCCTAGAATCAAACCTTCCAAAACTGCCAAATATTTAGCAGTTCTTCTAGACGAGAGAATGTCATTCAAAAATCACATTCGTAACCTACGTAAAAAGGACTTCGAGCTCACTATACTCTCAGAGCAATATTATACAATGACAATCTTTCACCAGAAGCTAAAATGCACCTATACAAATTTATTATAAGAGCTATCATTAGTTATGGAATCCAACTCCATAATTCCTCAACAGGCCACTATTAAAAACTGAGAGATTCTCCATTCGTTTGACTTTAAATTCTGGAAAGACAACGCTATCTATACAAGACATTTGGATTGATTCCACTTTACAAATTTCTGGAAACTGAACAAGAAATATTTAGACAAAGCTCAAGAAAACAAAATTTTACAACATAACATCGACAGAAACAAATTTGGTACTCCAAAATATCACCCAATCACATATCAAGATCATCTCTAAAATATTGAATACATATCAAATAACCAAAATATATTTAAACCACTAACAATTTGACGAATGGAACTATGCTACTTCTCTGCGGATGGCTGTGATCTGGATGAAACTAAACAAATACACAAAAACAAACTCCTTCTTTTATGCTTTCCTCCATTACTTACCATTACCTTATCCCAAAAAACTCTTGTACGCAATTGACACAAACACATCTAAAGATTAAGGACGAAAGTAGCTCATGATAGCTAGAAGTCCATCTCTAGACTTAGTTAGCTAGGGAAAATTTACTTCATATGTTTTGTCTATAACTTAACACTTTTATAAGCTGAACATGATGGTTCAAGCCTACCCACGAGGCAGACTTCAAGTCTGCCCAACATATTTTGAATTTATTACGTATGCAATTCATGGATATGTAACTCATGGCGCCATCTATGTGGAACTCTACCGTGACTTCACTACACGGACGTTCACATTGGATCGTCTACTAGGATCAGCCAGCGACTGTGCTTTTATCACAGCCTAATGACACTATTTTAGTTATTGAATTCCTATTTGCGAAAGGAATAAAAGATAACTGCGTTATTTTCATTGTGATTCCCGTTATTTTTAAATAATAAGTAAGCACAACAACTTTGCCGTTTCAACGTGTAAATACGGGGACCGAAACAACCCACATGTAATATTTTATTATTTACTTGACAAAAGAACACGAAGAGACTGTTAAGTGTAAAAGAATACCAAAAGACAAATTCCAAATAAAAGATATAAAGATTTGCACCATTCATCTCCTTCCTCATGACTACAAAACGGAATTAAAAATGAACTTTTAGGAATCCAAAGTTGATAACCTAGCGCCGATTCTTTTCAAGAAATACCTAACTGGCATGGAGAAAAATACCATAGAGGAAAATAGTTTAATTAATTATGAGGTGGGGTAGTATTAACATATAATAAAATTTAGTTCTTATTTCTGTAGCAATGTTCGAAAAATCGATTTTTTTTTTACAAAGAAAAACTATAATTGACAGCCGCCGCGACCGGGGCTCGAACACGGATTTCCCAGTTGGATGTTCCTCTCGCCTAGACACTCTCCCAACTCTTCATTGCTGGTTACGTGACCCAGGCACTCCACTCAGGCGGAGATTTTTGGTTGAAGAATCTTTCTGCTATCAGGCAGTATGAAAGAATAGATGAGGGTCTAGGCGAGAGGAACATTCCATATTCATAGAGAATTGGCTGTGCCGTGGTGGTGTAATTGGTAGCATACCTAGCCGGCAACTGGGAGATCTGAGTTCGAGTTCCGGTCCCGGCGGCTGTCAATTTTTCTGTGTTAATTTCAACATTTATCAACACAAGGTTTATTGTGAAAAAGGTAATAATATCAAAGCTATTATGCATCACCGCTCGAACCTGAATTTTTTCCTACTTTTCGCTGCGCTTCGAAACGTAAGTTTTTATTCTAAAATCCATTATATGGGAGTTGTATAGTGCCTAAAATTAATAATTAATTACTACACATTTTGGCACATGGCTCCTGAGTTCTTTATTACAGTCAAAATAGGGACTGTGGCCAGGGTCTATATTTAAGGTACCATTGTGACATTTGATTTCCGGGACAGAGAAAAGCTGCAAAATCTGTCATATGGCTGGGGTCTACGGGACTCGAACATAATGCTTATCCAAAGCCAATGATCGTGACCACCGGGCCAGTGGAGCTAATTAAGCAGGAATGTGTTTCTCAACATTAAAAATAGTAAATTGTTTCATTGTTTTCCAGTTGGAATAATAATAATAATAATAGTTATTATTACTATCCTTCATTCTCAAATAATGAATAGGAAATTCATGAAAGTATGCGCCCGCTATCTGTCTCTCCTCCCGCCTATCTCTCTCTCTCTATTGTGGTTTCAGGGTCTGTAAGTTTTAATTAAACCTAATTTACATTTATGGGCCATATAGGTTGGTAAGGCCATGCTCAAAGTTTGAGAAACTACTCCGAGTACCCATCCAGAACAAAGAAGAAAGCGGCCAGGGTCTTATAGCCAAGGTACTATACAGGTATTTCTGTTGATAATGAGAAAATCCCTGGAAACCCTCAGTCAGCATGACCAACACGAAAACTGTGACCTGCTACTCTTTCTAGCACTGTTCCGAAGTTTCCAAACGGCAATGACAAGTCTCATAGGTTCGAGTTCTGCTGTCGGCCACGTTGACTAAGGCTTTCCAGGCTTGCCATCAGTATCAATAGGCGGATTCCAGTATGGTAACATAGACGAAGACCCTGGCCTCCACTTGTATTATTGTTATTTCGAAGCACAAATGACTGTTTCCATCTTTAAATTTACACTGTGTTTGTAAACGAATTTTACGTACTCAGTGTTCTGATGGCCTTGCAAACTGTCAGATGAAATAATCAAAGCTTAAATTAAACCCTCTCCTTGAATTTTTACGTAATACTTGAACGACCCTTGTGTTTAGGTGTGAATATCAATTAGAGAGGGCGCTGACTGTAATAATTGATCGTGCACTTAAAAGATCACAAATAATTGCCAAAAGGATCCACAAATATATTTATTTTAAGGGAAATAATATTATCAGGATTATATTTTCTCTCTTTTGTAATGAAAATAATTCTAATTTTAATATTACATTTCTAAAATCAATTTCGCTCGAGTGTGAGTTTTCCTTTCATGCACCGGTAACGTTAAGCCCCCCTTTTTTTTTTACTATTTAGGAAGTTTCTAGTGTATTTTTTCATTTCGTTTAATTGTCTATATTCATCACTCAATCATAAAAGATATAACAAAAATAAATATAATTTTTCGCAACAAAATATTAGGTGCAATGTCACTTTTTGTATCCACTATTCTTTATACTCTCGCTTATGTATACATTCTCATGGTCCGTACAGTGACGTCACACTCCGTGCAACCAATAGCTACTGTTTTCCTTAAATTTCGTTCTTTGCCCCCCTCTGGAAGTCTGTCAGCGGGGAAGTTTTATTGATTTGCTGTGATAATATTATCACTGCAAAACGTTATTAATAAAAAGACAAATTGTTGTAAAACCTACAATACCAATAGGAATACAGCTACTAAATTTCAGGTGTATTTGTTGCAAATTCAACAATAAAGTATTGTTAGCTAGAGTATTGGAAGCTGTTGAGAACAACCATAAAGAGTAGTGGTTCCAAAATAAACACACTTTGTGGTCCAGTTGACCATAATATCGTTATATCTACCATACCCAATTTAAGTCACAAATTTCTAGGTATCGCGGTACAATCTGGTACAAATCCTTTTATTTCTACCCCAAACAGGTAGTATCTTGAAACTTATCAGCAACCACTAGTTTAGTATACCCCCTTTCATAATGACTAACAAATCGAACACTGTTAGGACTGATTTTCATGAAAGCTTGCGTTGCTTCAGATTTGGGTGAATAGCGAAGTGAAACACCCGTTACACACGTAATAAAACTACACCAAAAATCACCACGTGTTTCAAGTGGCTATTCACTCAAATCACAAGTTAACCAAACAACTCAAGCTTTCATGGAAACGAGCCCTTAGGGCTCCTTTCCGTCGAAGTTTGCGATTAGAGTGAGTAGCCAATTGTAGCACGTGTTTTATTGCGTAGTACGTAGAACATACAATAAAACACGTGTTTAAATTGGTTATTCTCCCAAATCGCAAGCAACTGAAGCTATCATGAAAAGCAGCCTTTAGTCACAGATATCGAGCTAGAAGTGCTTTTGAGTATTAGGGCTTCTTTCCTTGGAAGCTTGCGTTGCTTGCTTTGCGCGAGATTTGGGTGAATACCTAGTTAAATCACGTGTTACACTTACAAAAAAACATGCAATAAAACCCGTGTTTCAGTTGGCTATTCAGCCAAATCGCACGCAAAGAAAGTAACACAAGCTTTCATGAAAAACAGCCCTTACATACTCAGTGAGTCCCATTAATTCTAACAGTAATTTTTAAGTTAATTTTCGGATTTCTTTCACAAGCCACCTTGGCACATTGACTTCTTGCCGTTTGTCAATTGTTTCGGAAAATGGTGGGTGGTGACAGTGAACGTAGAGAAAGAAAGTTATTATTTACGTAGTGTTGAAAAAAGACTTTAGGTTACACTATCGTATTTCGATGTTGGTAAGATGCGTTATATTATATTATTTCTGCAGAGATTGTGTGTTGTTAAATAGTCTGCTGCGTAAAGTAGTAGCTTCTCAGGGGGATCTGACTGGACATTGATTCTACCTCTTGAAATATATCGAGTTTCAAGCCTGACTTACCCATTGCTACTGTTTATTATTACCTATTATTCGTTTGCCGTATCAAATGTTATTACCTCTTTGTATGGTAGCATCATATTGGTTGAACCAAACTATCAGATAGCTGAATTTTCCTATAAAAGGGTTATTGTGTTCTAAGGCGCCAACTTTAACCGGAAGATTTATAGTCAAATGACAGCATAACTCATCAGGGGACTTGAGTCCTAAATCCCATAAATCCCTTTTTTTTTAAATTTTGAAAGTATCCGGATAAACTGTACTTTCGGAACCCACACCTTTCGCCAGCTGTTGAAGCATATGCACGCTCTCTACTACCCACTCCCTTCCAGGGTTAACTTCCAAAGTTGGTCCTCCGTTTCTAGTAAAATGTAAGAAAATTTACAGTTAAGAAATGGATAATTTGCTCGTTTGTGTGGTTAATAATATATAAAAAGCACGAAAGTTGAGTTTATTTTATTGTATAGTCGGTAGTAATCATGGAACTACTTGGCGGAAGGTTATCACATGATTAGATTGTGGGAAAGTTAAGAGCATTTATATTGTGAACATTGCTACAGGTGTACAGGAACGTTGCTCTGGGTGCGAGTTAACAGTATTACAGCTTGTGAAACAATACGCTGATACTGAGGAAAATCTTTGAATCTGTGTGAAAGTCATGGATTAATAAATCTAACAACACATTGCTGAAAGTGTGGTAAGCTTTGTTCCGACGAAAAGTGTAAAGATACATGACCGCACCTAACTTTACCTAACCTCCACGATCCCATGGTCAGTAATTTAAGAGATCTACGAAAATGCAAGAAAGCAATTATTAATAATAAATATGAACATATGAAAATACATGTTGATAATATACATGACCGCACCAAACCTTACTTAACCTCCACGTTCCCATGTTCACTAATTTAAGATGATGTACGAAAAATGCAAGAAAGCTATTATTAATAATAAATGTAAACTTCCCCACCCTGCGCGGTAACCGAACTGTAACAGAAAACCAATGAGCTGGACGTAAAAATTGATGATTTTTAAATTTTCGTAGCTTTCATAGGCTTTTAGTTGAAAACCAGACGGACGACCAATTTCGGAAGTAATGCCCCCTTCCAGGGTAAAAGGCTAATTACGACAAAATTTTTAATTCGTATAAAAATTGAATACTGTGGGTGTGAATGCACCATGCAACTTAATCATATGTAGAAATGCATCCTACAGCATGTCAGAGTAGAGTATATTATGTCTTTGGATGCAGATGTGAAAAATACTCAATTTCACAGGGAAGACCTTTACGTGTCACTAGCCAGGATAGGATGTTGGAAGGTAGTAGACTAGCACCTAGTTTGTAGGTACTGTTCCGGTATTTGCCTAGTGCGTCATTCCACGGTGTGGTGTGTTAGCTGCAGGTTGTACCCAGCGAGTGTCCCATCGTATCGTGAGTTAGTGGGGGATCAAGTCTAATTGATCCTCAGTTTTGTGCGATTGTTATAACAGACACACATACATATATCTATGGATCAATTCCATCGGGCTTTAACGATCAAGATTGATTTTCGCCAAGTAGCGGGAAGTCCTTCTACTATTGACATTCACAACAACATCGCTCAAGCACTGCACTTAGCGCCTAGTGAAGTTACCCAAATTGAACCACATGCGTATTACAAAGTAATATACATCCAATGTGGCTCTGAAATTTCAATCAACCGTGTTCTCGAGCAAACAAAAGGACAGGTAGTATTTGAATTAAACAACGTTCGCTATACTTTACCGATCAGTAAAGTGTGACACAAATGTCATCAATGTAACACAAATCACCATTGCTTCATTACCCCAACATTTTCCTGATGAACTAGTAGTGGATCACATGTTAAAATATGGTTCTGTAGTGAAATTGGACAGACCAAAATTTTCAGATAATCACATTTGCGATCATTGTTATAACGGACGCCGGATTGTGCACATTCGTCGGAATCAGGTTGCATTACCGGTTTATTCTAGTATTGGTAGATACCCGGTTCAGTTCTTCACACAAGAACTTTCGAACGTGTGCCATCAGTGTGGGAAAACGGCGCATCCAGGCGTAGTATGTCTGCAGGAAAGTTTGCCAAAGTCGTCAACTTCCAACGTACACTGGCCTATTATTCTCAGAAAAGAAGACAATTTGAAGCCATTATTCGCCACGTGGGAGTTTCCGGTGGTTGGAGCTCGGACCAGACGGACAAGTTTGGATACACCCATTGTTTCGATCCCAGGTTCATTACAGTCCCTACAGAGTGAAAGTTCTCCAGGTAACTAGAGTGTACAACCTGCTTCTGCTCAGGTAAGTGATCAAACTTCTAGTGAACAAGGGCACGTTTCGGAACAATCAGGTGCACAAGGTCTCGAGGTCCCTGTCGTTGACCGAGCCGAATTAATACAGGAGAATACCCCAGGGATATCGGGGAATGCTGAATATGCAGCACAGTTAGACACAGAGCCTGATAATATCGTTCCCTTTACGGTTGAAGAAATTGCGGTCGAAGTGAGGGCCGCCATTGAAATTAAAGGTTCAATGTCTCCATCAGTAGTATTACCAGAATCCGAGTCAGGTCTCTTGCAGTCGCCTACCCATAAGAGTGATCCGACACCGTTTTCGGTTCCACAGCACGGAAGTCCTCATCGAGGTCCCAAACGTCTTTCGCCCCGTAAGAAGACGAAATAACTTTCTCCTCGCTTCCGAAACGTCAAGATATGGTATTGTCAGTGACAGCGTTTTGCAGCGCAAACACAGTTTGGTTAACTATTCAATATGTGGAGTGGGGGAGTTTGTCTTGCGTCGAAACAACTGTACCCTTTTGTTAGGGCACTTAGACTTCGCGTAATATGTATAGTAGTGTGTCTAGGATTCATCCTTCCTCCATTTGGGGAGTGGTGTAATATGTCAACTAAGCTCCAACACCAAACATATGGTATAGCGACATATAACCTGGCCTCGATGTTCGCCAGTTACAAGATTCGAACTATCGAATCTTTTCTATTAAGGAAAGGGGTGGATATCTTCATTTTGACGGAAACCACCAATAACCCCTTAACTTTGAATGACTATAGTTTTGTCAATAATTTTTCCCCAAGTGAACCTCGAAGTGTAGGTATAGCGTGGAGAAAAGACGTACCTTTAACCAATATTCGGTTACAACCTAATGGCAGACTTGATCTTACAATATTTGGTGTTTACGCGCAGAGTGGTAGTGCTATGCGAAAACAGCGAGATAATCTATTTGCAGAGGATTTTTCATTCAGGTTACATGAATCAATGCCCAAGCAATTCCTTTTATTGGGAGATGTAAACACGACCTCATCACCGGTCGATAGTACTTCCCAACATTCGGTTAGTGAGAGCTATAGAGCTATTTCTCCGCGTGTGTAATTTGAAGGACTATTATCATCCGGGGAAATTTAGTCTACCTATTGTTATTTGGGAGGAGCTAGTAGAATTGACGTGATTTTAGCTTCATCAGCCGTATTACCTAAATGCCTTAATATCACACATAAGAAACATGCTTTATCAGATCATTCGATGGTGGTGACAAAATTAACTCTTCTGGCCGCGAATTTTTTTAAAAAATCGTACAGATGGAAGATCCCTCTAGAATGTTTACACAAGGACGATTACCGCGTAAAAGTGAATGCTTGTGCTGAACAGGTGCGCGCGTCTTATGCATTTCAACATGCAACGGCGGCTAACCAATGGATGAAGCTCAAGAAAAGTATAAGTTATATGTCGAAAGACTATGTTAAACGGAAAAAACGAATTGAACGCCAACAAATTGCTTAAGTTACTATCGCTTACTAAATGAAGCAATAACCGCCCACAGTCGGGATGAGAACCACATAGAGGATATACGACGTTTTCAGGCATTCTTAAAACACAAAACAACTAGTCGGCTTCACACCTCCTACTTAATTAAAAACATGCAGCAGTTAGGTATTCAAGAACAACCTTCGGTGGACTTACTCAATATTACTATGAAGGTCCGCCCTCAATCTTTTATAGACAATTTTCAAACAGAAACAGGACAGATCAGTAGTGGCAAAGACGTTTCGTTGGCAATTCTTCAGGAAGTTAAAAATAAATTTGCGAGCCCGGAGACAAGGTCCGCCACATCAGAATGTAATGAATTGTTAGGTTATAGTAGAGGAACTTTGAATTCCAGGGATAGGGAAGTCCCTTCACGGAACAGGAAGCTTTAACACAAATAAACCATCGGTCGGCGGCGGCTCCGGATGGGGTTCCCACCCAATGGTATATCACTTTCAAAGACCTAGTGATACCTTATCTTGTTCGGGCTTTCAATGACTTATGGAAGGGGAATATGTTATCGGAACAGATGTTCGAGGCCTACGGAGTCCTCTTAAACAAACGGGACGGCTCCACATCTTCGGGTAAGCATCCTGTTAAAATCAGTGATTTGCGTCTCATCTCTTTATTAAACTCTGACCTTAAATTATTAATGAAATGCATTTTTAATCGCCTCAGCAAAGTTTGCCATAAAGTGTTACATCCCGCCCGACATGGGATTCGAGGGACAAGACCAATCCATGAGCTTTTGATGTCACTCCGAGAAGTGATTCGGTATACTCATATCACGAAAGAGAGTAATATAGCGCTTTTGAGCACAGATTTTGCTCAAGCTTTCGACCTTATAAAACACGACTATTTGCAACAGGTTTTATTGGGGACAGGATTTCCCGTTAATTTGGTCACCATTCTTATGTCGATCTTAGCACGTAGATCGTTGAGGTTAATCGTAAATCAAACTATAGCCCCGGGATTTAAGGTCCAGCGT
The DNA here is from genome assembly GCA_022664845.1 of Lepisma saccharinum. Lineage (NCBI taxonomy): Eukaryota > Metazoa > Arthropoda > Insecta > Zygentoma > Lepismatidae > Lepisma > Lepisma saccharinum. The sequence goes on along the minus strand of JAGDQP010039890.1, from coordinate 3,122 downwards.
GGGGTATCTCAAGGTTGCCCGGTCTCCCCCATCTTGTTTTCACTTGCCCTGACTCCCTTACTGTACACACTTCAAGAGCAGTTATCCGGGATCACCTTCAAAGGTTCTAAGTGCCAACTCTTCGCATACGTGGATGATTGTTCTTTTATTGTACGGTCTCCCGACGAATTACAAAGAGTATCTAACGTAATAACAGGGGTTCAGCAGGTGATCGGTTTATTCTTGAATTTCCACAAAACCAAACTCATGGTCTTAAACGCAAAACATAATTTTGTGTACAACGGCACTATTTTGTTAGTACCACAGATCAAAATCTTTGGGGATTGTGTGGGAACCTAACTTAGCATCAATAATTCAGAATAACGCGACCTCCATTGCTAACGCAATGACAGGGAGAATCATCCAATATAAAGACGCCTTTCGCACTATCGCGGCTCGCGGACACTTTTTAAATACTTATGTCTACAGCATGGCAGCATACTTTCTACAAATTTTTGCTTTTCCCAAAGGTGTATTGACACGAATCCTAAAACAGAGTTTGCTATTTTCTTTGGAGAGGTTATACTTTACGTATTCCTCGCAACATCATGTTTCTCCCTGCGGATCATGGAGGGATGAAATTAGTAAATTTGAAATGGCAGTCATGGGCCTTAAGAATTCACCGATTAACACAAGCTATCATGGACCCGAAGATACATTTTTGTCGCTCTGGTTGTTGGATATTTTTCGATTGAGTTTCAAACCGTTGCCGGTACACATTAGTCCTTGCAGACGCACTGTTCCAGACCAAGTAGACGTGCTACTTTCTTTGGCCTATCGTTTTGTCGACCCAAACTTTAATGTCCTTCAGCCGGTAACACAATTTTACCAGTGATGCTTGCTAACACATATTCAAAATTTGCATCCGGATAGGATTTGCAAACACTCGGTGCATGATATTAACGTTTGGAGGAACTTATCTGAGGTAATGGCCTGGCCCCATCTTTATAATGTATGGTTTTTGTTGATCCATCAAGTAATTCCGTATAGAAGTAAATTATATATCTTAAACATTAGTACCCATGATAGGTGTCACACCTGTGGGGACGAGGAAGACTTGTTACACCTATTAACACGTTGCCATCTTAATTCGGCATTCGGAACCTTATTGGGCTGGCTTCACACTTTGTGGCATCAGGTACTGGATTATGAGGAATACATGCGCTGCATTTATAAACCGCGTCACTATTGCAGTGACAAGGGACGTCGTAAATTTCATAATTGGTTGATCGCAACAACTTTATTTTTTTTATTACAGAAAAGAGAATGGCTTACAGTGGCCGAATATAAGGTTTATATTCGCACGCAAGTGCAATTTGAAGCTCAAAAGTTAAGTGATGAGGTCGTGAGGCTCCACTATATATTGGTCTAAGCACTATACATGCAGGAGAGTAGGATTTTCATTTCAGAACCTTTTTTATGTACAGTTATAAGGTTATTTATTTATCTTGTTAGTGCTAGTGTTGGCTTGAAACTTATTATAAAATTGTTGTTCTGCCTTTGGTTATGACTGTACAAGGAATATGAGTCATTTCCGAATCATAAACAGTGCTCATAATGATATAATGTTCAATATAGGGTTTCATTGTGAGGTGGTACCTCAGTACATACTATGTTCAACTAAGGACTCCTACGGGAGTTTCGGTGACAGGCCCTGTTAACAACCAGGTCGTTTACATCTCTTTAGTAGATTAGGCTGTACGCATGGTTGTCAGATCGATAAAAGACCGAGAATTTAAGTAAATGTGACAATTAATTTCTCTGAAAATATGTGGCACGAAAATATATTACTTTTGATTTTGTCTCTGCACATTATTATTATATGTTTTTTGTATTAGTTGTTCAGTTGGATATAAAAAAAAAAGTGTCAAAGTTCAGGTATTCTTATAAAATATGAAAATACATTTAAAAAAAAAAGTGCGACTGAGGGACGTGGGTGGCTACTGGTACTGTATCCATTTCATCAATTCTACTCTCTCTGGTATCCACCTACCAGACAATGGTTTGCCTGATGCTGTATAAAGGGTTCATCACGCGTTAAAATGTCATTGCTGATCAGTGATCGCATGGGCAGTGGCGCGGAATCCACTTTGAAAAATAGAAAGAAAACCCATACTACGCCTGTCAGGATACTATTTTTACTTCATCTGTATTAGTGTGTTTCTACTTGTCCCTGATTTATTCTAATGTATTTCATATTCATATTGCAATTAGTTTTTAAATAATCAGACAAGTATGGTGCTTAATATCCCAGCATGTACATGTGCGATCTTTATAATCGTCTCTCATTGTTACCAATATTTTGGTGGTGTGCAGCTCATGAAATTGATGGTAGGTTTTGTAGTTCGCATCAATATAAATTACTCTTATCTCCTTTTAATATTAACACTGTCAGTTTGCTTCAAAGTATTTCTAAGTTGCAATTTAGCTGAAGAAATTTGATGTGCCCAGTTTTTTTTAACAACACGCACACTAAATGCCCTTTTCCCTTCAAAACAGGCAGTAATTTTCTTCTACCCATTATGTTTTATTGGAAAGACCTGTTAATCATGACATGCACATTCAAATGCATCAGATGCCTAAGTAAATAGAATTCTGGTGCATATTACCCGATTTTACCCTAAATAATGCACACTTCTATATAAACACCTAGCGACAACCATCAATCGATAAAGTGTTACGAAAAGCCATGGTTTGTTATTGTTTCGTTGAATGCGCACTCGAGTTGATCAACACACATTAACTTAGCGGCGACTAATTTTTGTTTATTAAAATATAGTCTCATAATATTGAAAGTTGTGTTACAATTAGGAAATATGTAAAGTAAATTATAGTTAGTACTTGTCCTGTTAAGATGTGTGGGTCTTCTACTGGTCGAGCTCCAATTCAGGTTAATAGAATAATAACTGATACTATAATTCAAAAGGTGATTTGATTAACGGGGTAGAATTGAAGACCTCGTATTTTTCTTTTATGATAAAATGGTATAATTATAAGGATTAAAATGGATATAACAAGAGCAATTACACCTCCTAATTTATTAGGAATAGATCGTAGAATGGCGTAGGCGAATAAAAAGTATC
>JAGDQP010039889.1:0-17526 GCA_022664845.1 Lepisma saccharinum | reverse complement strand
TTATGCAGAAAAATCAGAGAAATTTATGAGGTGGACCTGTCCACAGCTGATAAGAGCAGTGTCTCGACAAGGCGGAGGTCGTGGGTTCAATTCCACTGATGATTGTTTTTCTCAGTGTGCTAACATCTTCTCTTTTAAAGACGTTTTTCACTTGTGAAATACCAATAATGTACAAGATACTTAGAGTGCGTGGTGGTAGAATTTTAAAAAATGTCATTGCGTATTCTTTACTTGTTTCGCTGTACTAAGAACTCAAAGAATTGGATAAAAATATTACGGAAAACCTGAGAAACGCAGGGAATTTAAAGTTTCAAAATTAGTAGACAACATGTACCAACATAGATTATAATAAATGAACGCGGATCCAACTAAAATTATTGAAGTGTGGAAAAATTGCTTTGACGAACTTCTTAATGTACACAACGGAAAAAAGACAAAGGGATTTAAAATCTACACAGCAAAATCGTGGATACTCGAAACTAGCGATATCGAGATCGAAATGTCGGCAAAGAAATTGAAACTATTTCAAATCACCAGGAATAGACAATGTTCTAGCTGAAATAATTAAATCGGGAGGAATGACACTCACCAACGAATTGCATAAATTGATAATCCTATATTGAGAAAGGATGACTTTTCAAAGGAATGGAAAGTCTATATAATAGTTCCGGTTTAAAACACGAAGGCGATAAATCTGACTGTAGCAATTATCGTTGAATGTCATTACTCCCAACATGTTACAACGCACTGAGTAATACCCTCCTAACTCGCCTCAGCGTATATGTAGATAAAATAAAATAATTGGAGATAACCAATGTGGATTTTGAAGAAATAGATCCACGTTGGACCAGATTTTAGCCTTGAGACAAATCTTAGAGGAGCAATGAGAATACAAAGGGACAGTTCACCAGTTATACACTGATTTCAATAAAGCATATAGCGCTATCAAAAGGAAAAAAACTATACAATATCCTGCTACAATATGGAACTCTGAAAAAAAAACTTGTTAAACTAATGAGGATTTGTCTAGTCGACCCCATAAGCAGATTACTGATATGTAATAAGATGTCAGATAGATTCGAGATTCGCAACGGATTGAAAAAAGGTGATGCATTGTCACCATTTCTGTTGAACTTTGCGTTAGAATATACGATTCTTAAAATAAAAGAGGGCGAAAAGGGACTAACATTCAATGGCTTGAATCAACTGTTTGTATATTCCGATGATGTAGATTTAACAGTGATATAAATGCACTACAAAGTAACACCGACGTCTTAGTAGAAGCTTGAGATGAGGTAGGTCTACAGATAAACATATGGAAAATAAAATATTTTGATGGCAAGCGGAAACATAGGGAGTGAAGACATGATATACATAGCAATTAAGAACTAGAACACAGAGAAAATAAACAATATTAAATGTTTGGAAGCATATGTAACAAGCGTAAACAAGGTCACGGAAATAAAAAACGTCGTTTAGCATCGGACAACGCATGTTTCTATTGAATCCAGAAACTACTAACATCGTGATTAATATCAAGAAAGTTGAAACATAAATATACAAAACTGTTATTCTGCCGGTTGTGAAAGTTGTAGCACGACCTTACCAGATGAACATAAATTATAAGTGTTTGAAAATAAGGTCTTCAGAAATACAGACGTGGCGAAACGGAACGTGAGGACTCGGGAATGGAGGAGACTGCATAATGAACATCTTCACGGACTGTACGACTCACCAGTTGTAAGAATAATGAAATCTCGATGACTAAGGTGAGCAAACCATGTAGCTCGGTTGGGGGAGAAACAAATATTATATTCCATCCTGGTTGATAAGCCGCAGGGTAAGAGACCGTTGGAAAGACCAAGATGATGTTGGGAGGAAAATATTAGAAGGGCGTTTATGATGAAAACTGGCTTGATCTTGCTGAGGATAAATTTCAATGGAAAACGTTGGTTACTGCGACGATGAATTTGCGAGTTCCGTAATTCATGGAGAAACCAAGTAAGTAATCTCCTTTGCTGTCGTTGCTTGGTAAATAAAGTCCTCTATCTATCGTGCTATGAAGTTTCGTATTTGTGTGTTGAAATTTCTCCCACTTAATATAATTGTGATAATATAATTGTTAAGTAGGAAAAATATTCCACGGTTTTCACTGAATTACAGTTTGTTTTCTACTCCTATAAATTAACTCGCGTTCTTTATATCCTACAATGCATGGTGCTAAATTTCAAGACTGGAAAATACTATCAGGTAAATTAGGACGCCTTTGACACTGTAAAATGTGATTCTCCCATACCAGAGCAAATATTTTCCCGCCAAAATGTTAGTGTATATATTGTTGAGCAAATTGGAGATATTGGGAAATCATGGAAAATAAAAAGTTAATTAAAAACCGAAACCAAAATGAAATAAAAAATTCTCCACCAAATTGGTATCTAAACGCAAGAATCAATCAGTACTTTATTCATTTTCAAGGCTATGATTTTATCCATGAACATAAGTGACAGAACAAGATAGAGATGAAAGGCGTATCAACCGAGGAGAACATTACACATAAACACGTGATTTCCAAGGAATCATTCATTCCGTATGCTTCATATGAGAAAATACAAAAAATATCATCCACCTACTTCAGTTTCACAATTACAGAAAATAAATATTATCCACTTATATGGTTCACGTGTGAAATTCTGAAATTCCGTACAAACGTGTTATCTCTAAACTTTCAAGTCTAAACTTTATGATTATAGCAAGAATTCCACAAAAAATATATCGATCTATTTGTTTCATGTGCGATGATCCGGGAATTGCGTTAAATAATACAAGGTCTCAAATGCCATCGGACACTGCTCTCCATGTTTACATGAGATTCAGACAAAATTAAGCAACAAGTGGGTGATTGAAACAATTACTGTATGCGTAACCTAGGACAGCAAGATCCACTGACATTTTACACATACTTCTCATCAGAAATCATACCACCAACGAACGACTCAATCCAAGTGTCTCAACACAGACATTGGATTCATGACGAAAGTGAACTTATTCAGAACAATGAATAAGTTAAGATCGAAAACCCAGATCTATCAACTACTAAAAACAGCTGATTGAAAAGACTGGATATCAGTTTTGTCAGTTTGTTATTAGAGACCAGTTCAGTGCAAGACGTTCAGTTACGCCAGTTCGTTTGGCATTTTGTTAGTAATTTCAGATCAGATCCAAAAGAAAGTACTCGGCCGGAAATCGAACTATAACAAAAAAAAATAATATCCGACAGTCCATCCGTCGGCCCGTGCTACTCCGTGAAAGACAATGTCAGTACATCCGACATTCTGAAGTTCAGGCCCTTTTGGAAGAGTTATGCAGATACAAGTCTTGTTATCGAACGTTAGTGGAAGTTTTTAAATGGAAGCGAAAGAGGGTTCAAAGTAGTGATTGTTCCTTATATGAAAAGCAGCCATCCTAGGCAGCCAGGATCCCAATCGGTTCGAGACCAGAACATCGGACGTAGGAAAACAGCCATGTTTCTCAGATACGGTGTGATTCTTAAAAAAGTGTTTAAATGTAAATTCCGATACTCAGATTCTCACACACTTAGTCAAATCTTGATAATTCTTATATTGGGACATAAATGGGAATCTTTAAATCCCCCGAATATCAAGTGTTATTTATGGGATCCGAATGTGTATACCGATTTCCTCTCGCTCCAGTTAGCTATAACGAGTCTGCAACATACCAATGCTACGTGTGCAGTTTAACGTTGTCAATGAGTCAGTCAAAAGTTACTCATGTGCTAGAAAATAAGTACAAAATTAAATGTGTAAAAGAAATGTTAATTAAGTACACCAAAGTAAACAATAGACGACAAAAATCTGTAAATTCATCACGGATAGAGTCGCCAACGTCAGATAATAAATAGTGCGTAAAATAATCATTTCATTAATAATATAGCTAAATGATTACTAACCAAGTATGTTTACCGTTCCTACTATTAAAGTTATAGGAGTAGTTTCCTGGAGCTTTCATGCAACGTGGAAATTACTCCTATATCCTTCAAGGTGGAAAACTAGCCACGATACACGCACAATACATAACGCAACCTTCAAAACTTAAGAGATTACTCTTTGCGCTTTACTTTAGACGTTATTACCTACTGCAATAATTTCAAATTCATACTAACTGATAAATGTGGGTGGGTCAATTTAGGCTACAGTACTAGGCGAAATTTTGTCACTTTCCTCTACCAAGCACTGAACTGCCAAAGGTTGTATGGTATCTACCTAATAACGTGTGGCACCCCCTCGAGCACGGCCAAGTGCAGCAACTGGACGTAGCAGGAACACAAAAAGTCCCTGTTGGTCCGCTATAGGGGTGTGTGGGCATGCAGTCTCGATTACAGACCACAATTCGGTGGCGGCTGCAGGTGGAGGATCCTGGACACGAATATCACGTTCGAAGATATCCCACGTGTGATCGATAGTGTTCATGTTCGGCAATCTAGGGAGTCAAATAATGCGTTGGAAGCTGCCAACTCAAATCAGTCGGGCACTATTGTGGCCGAGTGACAGGAAGCATTGTCATCCTGAAAAATGACCAATTGTACCGCGTGTACCAATTGAAAACGTGACTCATCCTACCACGCTACACGTTGGCAGTCTTATCAACCCCAATCCATGTGTTCCTGATCCCATGTGAGTCACCGCCGCAAATGGACAGCGATTAGTAGCAGCACACCTGTCGGCCTTCGGTTGTGATAGCCCATGAAGACCCCATTCCATTGCACTGACCGACATTCCTGGGAATTCCTGCAATAAATTCTGATGTCATATCACGCACTGTTGCGTGTCAGTCTGGGTGGACGAGTTTGCCTAGATAGCGGGTCGTGGTCATTTAGCTTTGCGTTGTCCCTGATGGGTCATAATGCCTCCAAACTGGTTTACACGGTAGAGCAAGCCTCAGTGTCTTGACGACTTCCGAAATAAAATGCCTCATTTGTCTAGCACCAACTATCATCACGATAATTCCCCTTAGGTTGTCATCACCACGATATACGACATTTCTCTGCACTTACAGAATTCAACTGATAACACTGCAACTGCTTCGCATCGTTCGACCTGTTTGTCGCGTTCAGTGTATAAAGTCATAAGTCGTAAATATTATTGAGCTTATGTAGAAAAACTTACCAAATATTTCTTCCATTCCCCGAATGACTCTCAATCTTCTCATGTGGTTTGCTAACTTAATACGTGATACTAGCTTCGAATGTTTCGGAAAAGAACATTTCTCAGTTCCACTGCAAAGACTAAACACATAATTTGATGAATAGCACATTATAGATTCTAGAGTTTTAAGATGCAAGACTGCCACGTAAAATGGCTATGATATTTTGACATCTTTGTCAAGAGAAATGTTTACTCTTTTCATTACACTAAAATAAACATATTTAAGAAGTACTGAAGAAAAAACGACCAGAGCCTACCTCATGTCAAAATTGATATGCTGTACTATTATATTTATTATATCTCACAAAAGTATTAGCATGTAGGATGATAAGAGAGAGAAAGAAATTGCCATAGTGTGAAAAGAAACATGCTACGTTGTTGATCGCTCGTAGTGTATGAGAATTCACAATTGTTTATTTTCTGGAAAGCCTAGTTTCTTAACTAAGGCCGTTTTCACTAATACTTGCAATTATATGCAGCCATAACACAATTCTTTATAGTCCATGATAACGTATGCTATTATTTTGCCATTTGATGAGGCTGGTCATTTTAATACGCACATGTTCTTACGACGACGTAATTTTCTAGCTTTTTCATGGTCCATCAAAATCTTTTAAAATATCGAATATATGTTTCATGATAATAAGTGGCAATTTGATTATATATTACAGAACCCAACATTTGAAGTAAACTTAAAACAATATTATCAATCATGTTGATAAATATGGTAAAGTAATGTTTCTAAGCATGAAATTTAGTATGAAGGAAGTTTACAACGCGATTAGTTAATTAGATGGAATTTGGAGTTAATTATTTTTCATTACTTCATGCTCTAATTTCGTCGTAGCGAGAAAGTTATAATTCCAAAGAAGCATACTATACAATTCTAGATGTTGTGTAAGGTATAAGGGCCTATTCCCGTACATAAATGCTCTATGCATCCACAATTTAAAATACACAACAATAGGTTTCACTACGTGGTTGACAATTTTCAGTTCGTAATCTAACCTACAAATCCTGGGGAAAGCTACGAATTGTCTAACGCGTGGCTTCCTCGGTCTCGACACTTCATTTAGGCAACCTTTTATATACCCATCGCATAATTCTGTAATATGCACACACACACCCCACCACCACCACCACCAAAAAAGAGAACTGACGTATTTGCCCTTGACATACAATATAAATCTCATTTTAGAGGTATTTCAAGTATAAAACTCTAAAGTTGATTTTCGTACCTTCCTGGTAACCTGCAATCCCAAAAATACTTGAGTTTTGACGTGCGCTTACTCTTCACTGTTCTTTATGTTTTGAACTGCTATAAACTGATTTTTCTGCCTTTCTGTCTTCACCGTGACTTTAGGTCACTATTGCTTATTTTGATGTATTCATGATGATACGATTAAGAAATATTCACAATCGCAATCTTTGCAATGTAATCCGAATCGTACGAACAGAAATTAAACCAAACGAAAGAAAAATCAGATGAAGAGAAATAAAATAATAGAAATGGGGAAGAAGGCAGAGAGAAAGACGGAGGGAGGGAGAGAGAGAGAGAGAGAGAGAGAGAGAGAGAGAGGGAGAAAGAGAGCGCTACAAAGCAAGGTAAAGATGATTGAATAAATTATTAGAGAAAGGAACAATATTATTATAATGTGAATGATGATCATTATGTGGACTTGTAGTAAACATCTCAAGACTTTACACGTCCAAAATGTCATAGGAACAAGGATTAGACTTGTGTCTCGAAAATTTCCAGTTGTTTCTTTTTTAAAATCACCAATTTAGTTGCATTTTTATTAAGTTCACGCACATATATTAAAATATACCTTATATAAATAAGATATGGTGAAATGTGGGAATCAATAGAAACGCTCAGAGGGATAGAATGAAGGTTTAGCAAAATGAAAACGTTGAAAAATGTCAGTTCTGAACTATACATAAATATAAACTGAAATATTATTTTTTAATAACCTTTATACTATTCAATGTTTAAGTCCTCAGCCTCTTCAATCATATCAAAATGTGAATGAAGTTAATCTTGTGAACATAACCTTTCGCTGCTTTTATTTCCTCCTAACATTGTGGCGTTGACGAATAGTCAAACATAGAAAACAGCTTAGAAACTTCAATTATTCGCTATCCACTTTTTAAATATCACATTTGGATTTGTTTCCATTTAAATAAATCTAAAAATATTTTTATAATTAATCAAGTATACATAAATAGTTTTGAATCGTATCTCTCAATTGAATTTCATTTAGCATACAATTGGAATATAATGGATTTACCTTCCTTTTGTATCGTATCCATCATTCGTACATATCTCATACACATCCTTATATACTCTTGTGAAGCTCGCAATAATCTGAGATTTAAATTTGATGTATGGCAAGAGTTCTAGTCTTTCTTTCATGATTACACGGGTTTATTATTTTCCTATAGCGACAAGAACTTAGGAAATATGTGCATTGTTTTCACAACATCCTAATTATTTTTTTTAATCTTCAAATTCACTAAAAATCTTCATACCATATCGTTTCTGAGCATTAAACATATCTTATGGATATTTATTATTGTAGACAAACTATACAACCCTTCTGCTGATTATTAACGACGAGTGGCGGGTCTGAATTAACTTGCTGAGTTTCTGGATCCAGATATCCAGTGTATGTGTCTGTAATTTAAATGTTTATGAAGAAGTTTAAATCTAGGAGTAGGGTACGGAGTAGTAGATTGTTGTTCTATGGCATCTAAAGAGTTATGATACTCACCTAAAATACCTGCCTGTGATATTTCTTGATTTAGAAAATAAAGTTCACAATCAGTAAATCGCGAAATTTATTTGTTAATAACCGAGAAGTGTCAAATAAAGTTTCATGTTTGCCTTATTGTTCTTTGCTAGAAATTTATTCTGTTCTAATCACTGAGCTAACAATATTTATTAAAAAAACAAAGTGTAGCTTATGAGAAACCAATCAACTAGCTAAAAGTTACTTACCCAGCGTAATTTCTACCATTTTTGTTAATACTAAAGTCATCTCTTTAAATAGTAAAAGTCCATAGCCTTAGCACACTTCACTATATTGCTTAGCCATGCTTGTCAATGAGATATCTATGCAAATGTTTGTATGACGTAGCTTATTTTGTTATAACTGAGGTAGAGAGAAATAAAAGTGGTAGGACCAATACAACTAAGACCTTGAACTACGAGCTCTATATTCATTAGGTTATATAACTTTGAAAACAGTATGAGTTTTCAGCAAACAACATCGAATAACGATAGCAAAAGCCTGACTATCATGTTGGATGTATGAACTTAAAAAATGTTGACTTCGTGAAATATTGACAAACTCATGGAAAACGTCGTTATAAAAAAAAGGAACAAGTACGTTCGTGAACTCAAGATGGTGGATTATGAGTTCTCGTAGGGCCTTGAAATTTTCGTAACGTCCTCAGAAAGATGGAATACAAAATGTTTCTCGATATTTACTAAATCAAGTTTATAAATTAAACTATACTCATTGAGTTTTGTACCTACCGTACGTGCATTTACTTAATTCGATCAATAACTGTTAGTATTGTTTTCCGAGAAATATTGTTTTCTCACTTGGCTGCATTAAGGATTTTATACACCCGCAATACAAATGTTAACCAAAATTGATGTTGCAGTCATTTTGAACATTTTCTCAAATTTGTTTTGATTGTTGCTATACAATGTCATGTATATTCTTATTATATTATGTTCTTTGACATTTATATTTCGTTTTGCTACAAACACTTGCTATATTCTTTTAACTAGAAATTCTACTATTGTTATATTCTGGAAACTACATTTTTTAAAGATTTTTCTGTCCTGGATACCTGTATATAAATCAATTTAAGTTTATTGAGTTATATAGCGAGAAGATACATTCAATAAGGTTATGAGAAAAAATTAAAACCTTAATTCCAAAACAGCCTAAGTTCACTTTTTTTTCATATTTTCATTTCTCTGTTCATTCGGCATCTATGTTCCACTTGTATAATATTGTGGTAATATGAAACTTAATTATTAGTAATTTCTAAAATGTGGTAGTATGGTATTTCGTTAATAGTGATCTCTGAAGTAGATTCATCTGACAACTATGAGAACTTGATATTTTTATTATATTCGATGCTTTCTTGTTTTAGAAGAAGAAAATAATATTTAGATTGTTCCAAAGAGAATTTAGACTTCTTTATATTGTCGGCATGGAAGGAATGTAGGATTTGAATGGATTATGATAGTATATCGCAACTTAAGATGTTATATGTTACAGAAACGTTTGTAAAGCGACAGCAGCATATTGTCTTTAAACCTGCATGTTGTTTAATATAATTAAATGCGTGGTTTTCAAAGAATTGTGCTGAAGCATTCAATGCTGAGAGCCTATCCAGCTCCTATCTATAAAAGGTTATGATTACTACTAAAGCTGATTTGTTGTTAATAAAGTATTACTTTATTCTGTGTCAATGCTATACTTAGTCGTCGATATATGTGTCCGTAGTTTTGAAAATAACGGATGTATTTTAGATACTACTCAGCATATATTCAAAAGTTAGGCAATTTATTATCGCTCGGCTAACTTATAGTACCATGACTACACAGTCTCACTTCACTGCAAATATTACACTCAAACTCCAACTAAAAAAAATAATTTTGTATTACAAAATAATTTCGGCTGAATAGAATAAATCCCAAGTCCTTGGGCTGTTCTTGTTCGCTCTGAAAAATTACTCCGGAGGACTTGGGATATTTTGCAATGCATGTCTTCAAATATAGTTCTTATATTTTACTTGAAACTTAATTTGGAAACCTTCTTTTTTCTCATAGGTAGAATACATTATTATAAAGTAAATATTAAATCACAAAATGTTCCACTTTCATTTTTGAGAGGTATAAATTAAAGATGCCAAATTTAGGTATTAATTAGCAACTTTAAATAAATAATTTTCTTACTTGGCCAAGTAGACGTACTTCACAGTCGGTTGAATACAGGACAGGGGACAGTTACACTTAAAAATACTTCTCCCTTCTTTTCTTGCATTTTGGCTTCTGTTTCTATTTAATATATCCCTCCCGCTACGTGTCACACTGATTACATCTGGAAAAGTATTAAATTCACATTTTGGAAAATGAATAATAGTTTATTTTGAACGTTGAGAGAAAATATATCCGCTTTGTGCAAGGAAAAATAATAGATCAGCATAACATCAAAGCATCTTGCAGCGACTTAACATTCAGCAGACACTTCTCAATAAACATTTATCCTTAATTATTTGAAACCAATAACAATGTATGTACTGATATCCCTTCGCAAAATCACTTCTTAAATTGCTATAAAACTGTATTACTGGTTCAATGTTTCACAGATTGTTTTACAAACGGCTTAGGATGTTATTTACAATATACATAAAATAGGTTTAGAAGCTATGATGCAAAAAGTGAGAAAAAGCGAAGTGGTACAATTTAGAAGAAGGTATCTACTATTATATATTATATTGTATGGTATTATATTGTATTATATTATAACATTAGTATTGTATTATACCATTAGTATTATAAATTTGATCGGTAGTAAAATGGAAGTTTGGAAGGAGTAATATAAAATAAAAATCATAAGAATATATTACATCTATTGATACCGTAGTTTAGATTACAATTGTCTTAGCATATAAGAGAAAATATTTTTTGCAATATAGCAATTTGTAAGCTACGTAATATACCTACGTTAAATTTTGACGGTATGAAACTTGTGCGAAACTTTTTAAAGAAAACTACATTATGGTATTACACAATTTGTACATTATACAAAGACCAAAGGAAAAATACCCACATTCAAACATACGTGCATTCCATTGTAGGGGACCGATCAAGCCGTGAGTAATTACACGTTAAAGCTCCGAAAAACAAGTAGCCTTCACACCGTATGAAGTATACTTGTATGCATTACAGAGCCGGCTACAGAGCTATCTGACACATGTCGCAACAGCATGAATAACGGCGATGGTCGTAACGTGGTGAGGGTACAGGAGTTGTATCAACTGCAGAACAGTCAGTGCATTGCAAGTTTAAAATATTTCGTACCAAGCATTAGAGCACCCAATATCAGGAAGATAGAAATCGAAGGTCAATGTCGCGTATTTGGACTTTAGAACATGTGACTTATTAAATTGTTATTTTCTAAAGTTTCACAGGAGAACAAATTGAAGATTTAAACTTCTATTAAAAGGAAGGGAATTTTGTTAATTAAACTGAAACTTTTCGATTCGATAAGAGTTGTACCTTAGTTTCTTCTCAAACGTTAGAAGAAAAAGTTGATTCTGAATAATCAGAATTGCAGAATAGCTAAAATGGCTATTCGATAAAATGGACATGTCACAAGTGTGTTCTGAAGACAGTACGTGTGGAGGTTTGTTCACTCACTACCTTCAGCGATTTTATCAGTGGCGGCCGGTGGTTACTACTGGGTGTTGCACTTAGGTCCGCCGCCAGCCAGAACGAGTAGGGGGTGCAGGAAAAATAGGGAAGAACTTGGGCTTACATTCATCTGCACGAAAATACAAGACAGTCGTTATCCAAAGATGCTCAGAAGTTCATAAAAACATGTAGCGAATATCCCTATTATAACGGAATATATTTAGGTATAGTTATCGACGCCAAATCATATATTTTACGCTTGAAATATGTAAGAAAAAAACATGTAAGAGACTAAATTTACTTAAAGAACGCACGGGTACGATATGGGATTTTAATGCATCCATAGGTCTTAACTACAAAACGTTACTGTCCGATCTATATTTACGAATATGTTACCAACTAGATAAGAGGAGTTCCATCATTCTTCAAAACAATGAGCAGAATTTAGCAGGGATGCACGAAGCACCTCCTGCAGAACCCAACTAACGAGGAAGAACTATACACCAAATCACCTTTCCCAACGTCTTCCTACATTTTCAACAGTACAGATAAAGCGTAAACTATTTCTCATTATAACCAAACATGCAATTCTGACCAAGTGTTTGTTCAAGCCATTTTGATCGCAAACTTTAACAAAAATGGAAAATATACTCAGTGATTGGGGATTGCAATCTCTAATTGACTAATAGAAAAAGTTTCTCAAACTGCGTAAATAGTGGGAGGAACTTTGTTTATGTCTTCTGGGTTCGGGCAACGTATTCCTATCCCGTTATACTGATTTCATCTAATGCCTGTCATCGCTACTGGCAGCTTAGTCGCTGCCGGAGTCCGTGTGCAAGTCCCGCCTGAGGCTTCTATTTTTCTTCTTTTCCTGGAAATTGGAATATGGTTAGTTCCTATTGTTTAAGTTACTGTAAATTCCCAGGCAGCTACCTAACATTTCCCCTGCAACTGTGGCATTTTAACAGTGCCCTCTTCATACGCCCGGCGTAATAGGATATCATTGGGAAGAAACTGGCAATGGACTTTAAAGAATAACATCTTAACGTTAAAGTGATGTCGAACAAAGCAAGGCGACGTACCATCACAAACAGTGTGATAAACCTTGACAGTGACTCAAATTCTAGTCGTCAACCCAATGTACGATATCCAAACTCATCAATCGTAACTGACCATGGGATCTAGGTAAATTGCTCTACGAATTTTATGTTTATAATTTGTTACGGAACACTTGTGTCCTGCAGTGCCTCGGTGGTAGAGCGCTCATTTACGGTGCGTGGGGTCCACGATTCTACCCCAGATCATGCGATATATTGGGCAAAACACCGTGTGGTTCTGTTTTCTCGGGCTTGTACTCTTTCCTTCCACTTTCTTCATTTGACCAATTCTCACAACCTAAGTTGCCTAGATGCTTTAAATAAAATTCAAATTCGAAATAGACATGCGTCTATTTACTTCGCCAAAATACCCAGTCTGTCGAAAGTGAAATTAAGCTTGTTACAGAAGCATCTCAAAAAGTGTGCGGTCACGAGAGAAAGGAGGATTTCATAGCTTGTATCGACTAGGTGTTTCGTGCATCAAATAATACCCACGTTCGAATAGAAACAAAATTACAGATATAACAAATAAATCACAAGCACAGAGTGGATTGTTGGTTGGGTTAGGTTTGAGAAAAATTCCACTATGCCGCTTTCACATAGTGACATCAGGGTCACCTTGCGGACCCCAAATGGGCAAAGAGGACACATAAGCGCTTACTAGAATAGAAAAGGCGACGAAACAAACTTCCAGGTGTCCAATATGCATGTAAAATACATAATCAGACCATTCATATGTGGAAAGAGCGAAGAATAGCTGTTTTCACCATTCGTATGAATTCTAGTACGAAATGCTGATATCGTCAAAAGTTGCGACAATTGTGCATTTTTTGCTCAGTTTTAAGATTGTTGAAATCGATTTTCAAGAAACTTATATAATACATCTTAATTGTATCTATATTCAAATGTTCGTTTAATAACTTTTCTTTATAAAATGTTCCGTAAACCCACTTTTTTAAAATTGTTTTGATAATTTCGCTATTGTTTTACATTTTGACCGCTTAGGAAAGTCAGAATATATTAACCCGTATGTTCCAGCTTTTATCCGTTCATAAACTTGTGCTTAGTCGCCATTTAAGTACTAAAGATTTCTGGGATTCAAAGTCGCGTTATTTTTAGTCTGTCATATTGCAGTCAACTAAATTTAAAATGAGCGATTTAGGACATGAAGTTGAGAAGTGATGTGAGAAGAAAATATTACACACAGGTATATTCACTACCAAAGGGTATATTTTTTTACCTTGTATATGCAACTATCTATTTTGAGTTGTGAAAATTAAGACTACAGACTGAATCAAACTTACAGATTTTTCTCAAGATTTATAATTTAAATTTGTGAAACTTTCTATTGCATTTGTAACGTAAATTCAAACAAATTAGTTAAACACGTATGTATCAATTGACAGTGGTGATCATTGCCAATCTTTAGGAGAAGTATAAAGTGAAGACAAATAATCTAGTTTATACGAAAATACAGCAATAATGAAAATCTTGAAAGCTGACGTTACCTGCGTTTCTGCGAAGGCACCGCATGCCTTGTCTATTACATGACCTCTGCGTATCTGTAATACCAAATGAAGAACAAGTACAAAAAAGGAGAATATTAGATTATGTACAGGATAGTATTACGTATGACAACTTATTAATTTATTTTGGTAGAACTTACATACGCTGATATTAAAAATGCCAGTAAACTGAAATATATAATGCCCAATACACACTATTTTAACAAAGAAATGTACGTGCAAATGACTCCATGATCTCTCAAAAATAAAAGAGAAATTACATCATCAATTATGTAACTACTATATTTTATTTACTTGGAAGCAACATTGGCAAACACTGAATTTTTACTTTCAATAACCGGTACACTCTCTATCAACCTCCATTGCATTCATGCTTATGTTACTGGAATGTACCAAGTAATATTAGCAAGACGCTGTTAAGAAGTGTAGCTTAGAGAGGATTTCTATGCTTGCCCTATTAAACTATTTTAAACTATAACGTGATAATGAAATTCTTAGGTTACGAAACCTGCCTATGTAGCGCTTCATCAATCACAAAAATTGCTTAAATAGATTGTACGGAATTACTTCGAGTGCGATTTCCGTTTGCAAACTCTGTTTGCAATATGCTATATTTCAGCCCCTATCAACTAAATACATAAACACAGATGAAATCTTACTTCACATTTGAATTTCTGAGAACCAGCTAACCTAAAAGATATGTTACATGGTCCTGTTCCCTATTTAAACTATATACCTAAATCCAATATGGCGGCTTTCAAGATGGTTTCCAAGTTCGGGACGTGATTTCTGAGATCAAAACATGAAAAACAGTTCTGTGACGACAAGAAGAAAAGTTATCTGTCATTTTCTCTAATTCCGCTTCGTATAAGAGATACAGAGTTGCCAATCTGGAATCCTAAATCGACTACTGGCAATTGTAACAACAAAAGTTGTGGACAAAGTGCACGAAGTGATTCCGAAACTCGAAACGAGAAACATGTAACTGAGAACATAAGAAAAAAGTGCACGTTATTTCGCAGGTGTCTCAATAAGTCAGGTCAACCTGTTAGTCGATTGTACTGTCGCATTGCCGATACGATACGTGCCTCGGACGCACGTTTCGCTCGTAAAAAAGTAATTGTGACAAGTATGATCAATGCTCACAAAGCGAATAACTGAAAAGAAAATAAGGGCAACGAACACAATGTTGATGGGCAAAGTTATGCGAAACACGCGGAGCACGAATAGTGAGATGTAGAGTAACCATGGCCAGAAATACACAATTCGCTCACACTACAAGTAACTTTGTAGCCAACATACGTACATCACAGTAATGGCTTACTTACCGCAAATCGAGTCACATTAAATGTTCGAAATGTCCCTCATGGTTTTCAATGCAATTGTGTACACGTCGCATCAATGATTGACATACCCTGTCGAATATTACCCCCTGAATCCGCACAGTGCTACAGGCAGCATTGCTTCAGAGTTTGTACATCAGGCACCGGCTCAACTTAAACGATACTCTTAAGATGTCCCCAAAAGTAAAAATCAAGGGGAATTAGGTCCGGCGACCGGGCGGGCCATGCCGAGGAAGGTATTTCTCAGAAACTCATGAACAGGAGCAAACAAGTGGGCTGGAATTCCATCATGCATTAGCCACATGTTGTGTCGAAATGCTAGTGGGACATCGTCGAGCAAAAGGGGTGCGTGTCTGGCAGGAACTGCAGATACACTGTTCCTGTGAGTCTATGTGGCAAAATAAAGGGTCTGATTAAGTGGTCACGGAGAATCGCAGCCCATACATTGATTCTAAACTGCTGTTGATGATAGGGCTCGACAATTCAATGTGAATATTTCTGCGCTCAGATGTGAGTGTTATGTTTCATTCTGCCATCATCTCTCCCGAAGGCAGCCTCAACTGTGAAGAGGATTAATGACATAAATCTCACTACTGGCACAGTAACTTGTCGTGGTAACCAGCGACAGAACTCTGACGTGGGTAAAACTCGGCTGCCTGAAGACCCTGCACACGTTGTAGGTGTTTGGGATAAAAGATGTTCTCATGTAGAATTCTCAGAACAATACTTTGACTTACAGCACGCTGACTGGCTACCTGCCTGGAACTCACACCGAGGTTTTCCACAGTATCTTATACAACACGAGCGTCCATCGCAGGTGTTCGAACCATACATGTCAGTCCTACTTTAGCATACACAGGGTTAAGAATGCCTGTCTAACGTAGACGACGATACACTGCAGCGAATATTTGATGATTAGATTGCTGTCTTTGCGGTTATGTTGGCTGGTATAATCTTCCAGTCTCCAGCAAATTTCCATTTGCTTTGCCATATGTAAATAGCATATCGGCTTGTTCCTGATACGGATAATAGATTATTCTCACATAATTTATTGCACACTTGTAAAACAGAGCTATATTAATGAGTAAAACCTGATCCACTTTAACTGCTTCCTCGCTGATAGTCACTGTTGCGTTGGTTCTGCAATCACACAACACCCCACTCGAAGTGATTCGTTTTCTGTGAAAAACTACTGTCTTCGTGAACAACACTGCTGCTCTCAGGTTCTCTTGCTTCAGTTAAGCATCCTTGTGTTTCAATTGCTTCCTGGTACACAAATAAGGCACAACTGCTGGACAGAGAATTTGTCTAATGAGTATCAATCTCTTACAGCAATCGGTCACTGTATCGTGTACAACCTTTTGCCCTCGTATCAAGTCTCTACACACATACTATCGGTTAAACACACACACATTTGTCATTAGGATGTTAGACACACACCTGTCTTAATTCTTGCATTTCATTTGTTTGTGCGACGTATTCACAATTTGTTATTGGTATTACTGGATTTCTTTTCTGTTAAAACCAGCAATGTGCGTATTATTGTATTTGTGAAGATTCTGCTTAATTTTTCTGTGCTATTATGAGCGCAACTGATGACCTTGGTGGGCATAGATGTTAAATGTCTTTTAATGTTCTTGAGCCATCTAAGGTTCAAGAGGAAATAGAGCCGGTGAACGGATTTGGGAAAAAATCGCCCCTGACATTATTCAAGTTTCCATCCCAGCGTTTGCATGGTGTCAATGAATTAACCCAGGGAAACCCTGTCAGGATGGCCGACATCGGGATTCGGTCCAGGAACCTTCGACTGCTAAGGCAACACTCTACTAAGGATACAGGAATCTAAATGGACATGAGACAGTATCATCAAATAGTACAGGCCTGTCAAAGCTATTT